>RCUC01136468.1:0-51259 GCA_003697995.1 Taxidea taxus jeffersonii
TGGACAAGATATTGGTGAAACTTGCATTGCAGGACAAATACTTGTGTCTAGAAAAGTAAACTGCTAGTTGTTTGTATATAACCTTTAACGGAAGGTACTTGAAACTGCACTGGAAGTTGCCATTTTGCAGATGGAAAACTGATGCAGAGACCGACCAATATTCCAAAATGTCAAGTAAAAGTGGCAACTTCTTTTGAGACTCAGACTTGAAATTTATTGCCGTTACTATTTTCAAATTAACACAATACCCGCAATCTTGTTGCTATTTTTAAGTTATTAGTATCAATTATTACTATTTACAGATTAATTTTTTTTTTCATTAAAAACCTAAAACTGCCTCTTTGTTCCTCTACCCTTGCTTTGTTGAGGTGTCTCTCCTCATGCCCATGCTTTGGTTGGAAGTCAATTACGATAACAAGGGTGAAAAGGAAATAAGAAGCCTCTTGCCAGGGCCTCCTGCCAGGGACAGATGCACTCGCTCTCTGTTGCTTCCTGTGCACAAAGGACGCTTAAGCTTTAAACTAAAAGCTTGAAAGAAAACAAGGCCGCATACATGTGTGCAGGCTGTGCACTGCACAGCTCCAGAGCACTGTTCACCTCTATAGATTTGTATATTTAATTTCCAGCAGATGGAAATCAGGTGTTTGAGGGAGGAGTGCCTTTATCCAATTCTCACTAAGGCACTATAATGGGCTCAAACAATGCTAAAGAAATCCTCTTTTTTCAATGTTTCTCAAACCATGCTCTTAGGAGGACTAACTGCATTAGAATCCTTTAGGAACTGACTTAAAAATAAAGATTTCTGGATCTAATTTCAGACTACTGAGAAGGGCCCTGGATTCAGCATTTTAAACAAAGTCCTACCAGGCAGTCCTCACATTTACACACACCTTTTCAATTACTTTTCAATGGGTCACCTTCCCTCCACCAATCGTAATGAGATAAAGAACTATATATGTATTTTAAACCATTTTATGATAAAACAAAAGTGCCAGTACATCAGTTCCTAACTGCCGTCTGTTTAAGAATTAAAATGAGGGAATAAAAAAACAGGTGTAGATGATGAGAACAAAGGTCACAACTTCAATGTTAGAGACACGAAGAGGTGCCTCAAAATAATGTAGAAAATGCCATACTAGGTCATGTGTCTGAACTACTCAACCCAAAATGTCACCTCTATCACTCTCCATGACCCCAAAAGTCTATATCAGGAGTATTTTTCAAAAATCCCTAACTTGTCCATTATGGATCATTGATCAATGTTTATAAACTCTCATCAAACATATTTATGTTTTCAGCTTGCACAACCCATGGAACAATACAGGTCTTGTTTATTACGTAATGTGTACATTTTCACCTATCTTCCTGTGCACTGAAAGGACCTTTGTCAAGTTTTAAGTGGCACTCTTAGTGGCTGTGCCATGGATGTGAGGGACAAAACAGTATTTGCCCTAGCATTCCCATTGCCTCTTGATTTTCAGGCTGCAGCCGAGCCTCTTGCAGAAAGAAGAGCCTTAATCTTTTCAATCTGTCCTCATAATAAAAGCCACCATTGCCTTTTAGTCATTTTAGTGATCCTTGTAAGGATATTCTTTTTTTTTTTTTTTATCCTCTTTGTCTTTTTTAAGGTTTGGCGACCTGAAATATACACAGTTATCTATATATCTACATATACACCAACATTTTCTCATAAGCATAAATCATGCATGTGTTGCTTCTAATATAATTCCTCATCATGACATAGTTTTCTGACCTTTTGAGCTATTGTTCGAGACCTAAAAAAAAAAGCAATCCCAGATATTGAAATATCAGATATTGAAATCTGATAAAAATGGAAAATCATCCATGTAAAAGAGCTAAGATGAACCGAATTACATTCGCCACCTGTTTTCCCATGAGCAACATCACCTTCCATCTTACAGAGACTCCCCTTCAGCTGCCTGGCTTCCATCCAAATCCACAGTTTGGCCAGAAAGGTCCAAGGCAGGAAACTGCACTGCAGGGACACGGTGAAAGGGAAGCATCCAACAAAGCATCACCTGGACAGCGGTGACACTGCTTCTTCCATATGCCTCATGATTACTTAAAAGATTCCGATCCTGACCTCCATGAGCATTCATGCTGAGCCACGCAGGTATTGAGAAGTCCTGCTTTACGGGGGGAAGAATGGCTTAAAGAACCACACAAAAAAACCCAATGCTAGGTATTTTTGTGCCTTGCTTTACGGAGAGGCACAGACTTAGGTGCCATTCATGTTGAAGGTCACTCCGTGTTTGTCATAAGCCAGCTGAGATGGCAGCAGGGGTACCCTGAAATCCCTTGTCGGGGTACTTGACCTTGCCCTCCCACGTTTGCTCACACACTGTTCTGATCTGCAATTCTGTTCTTCTGACTGGTTTCTGTTTAAATGAACCCTCTGGTTCCTTACTTGGGTGCCCCTTTCGGACCCCCATCTAGGATGATTGAGGAGACTTTCCTATGTGAACTCCCACTCGGGACCCCACTGCTTGCCTCAGAGGCTGATGCCCAAATTTCACACATAGACCTCAGCGGACAAACACGGTGCCCTCACGCATGCAGCCGGCTGCATTTCTTCTGGGCTTATTTGCTCCTGGATATGGGATTGGGATGCTGTCTATGAACCAGGAAGCCGGCTCTTACCAGACACCAAATCTACTAGCACCTTGATCTTGGGACTTCACAGACTGCAGAACTACAAGAAATAAATGTTGTTTTTAAGCTACCCAGGCTATACTATTGTTGTTATAGCAGCGTGGACAGGCTAGAATGGATGCTCAAAGCAGAGAATTCAGAAGACTAATCTAATATGAGGGGAGGGATAGAATCAGAAGCAAGGAGATTCAGCAGTCAAAAAGAGCACCATGGCAGTGAATTAAGATAATGGCAGTGGGAAAAGGACAGCCATTACAAAAAAAAAAAGTCCCTAGGGATGAGTCCTATGTTTTGAAAGCAGTACCTTTCAGGGTTAGACCTCACTCCTCTCACAGTCTGGCTTTCACTCAGCCTTGCACTCTGTGTTTTGACTTATTCCTGATATCTGCAGCACCAATCCCTTGCCTCATTGCCTTTGTACACTTCTCTCTCACATTTTGCATCTGACCACTCCTGCTCTGATTCTGACCTCTGACTGTCTCCATCACCATCGTTCATATTGGTCCCCTTGCCTTACCCAGTTGAGCATCTTCTCCAGAAAACAAGCCTCGGTTCAACTACTGGAAGCTGCATTCTCTTTAGGTTTGTGCTGATTTCAAAACCAGAACTCAGTTGTCTGACAAAGTGATTGGACATGAGTGATAAGACATTAGTAGGGCAGATATGATCCTGGAATTTAGGACCTGGCGCTGAGGACTGGTTGAATGGAGGTTCTTTATATAGAAATGAAAGGTGAAGAAAAGCCATCTCTTTGAACACATAAATTAGAGGTGATGATGAGACATCCAAATGGAAATGTTTGACACACAATCTGACTTATGGGGTGGTCACTAAGAACAGAGGTAAGGATCAGAGTCATAGCACACTGACACACAAGGCTGTGCACTGCATAACTCCAAGGGGCAGCATTCACATAGAATAGGATGTAAATGGCACACCCTAGGGTTGTACAAAGCCACAGCCTTGGTCAGAGCGGGGAATTAGCACATGGAGGAAACAGATGAAGCCAGGACATAATAGGACTAAGGGGAGAGAGCAAACCAGGAGGAAATCACAGGGCTAAGATTGCATTTCGGGAAAAATGTAGGGGGTAAAAGAGAAACTTTAGCAAAGGATATAGAGAAATGAAGTGTTTTCATGAGTCAAGGAGGATTTCAAGGAGGAAAGAATCAATAATCGCAAATGCCACAGAAAGGCTGTAGAAAAGAAGACCTAGAAAAGAATTTAAGAGGAAGTATAAGTAGTTCTTCCCTCCCATATCTGCAGGAGGATGTGCCAGATTCCCAGTACCAAACCCTATATATACTATGTTTTTCCCTATACATACATACCTATGATAAAGTTTAACTTACAAATTATGCACAGAGATTAGCAACAATAACTAATACTAAAATAGAACAGTTATAACAACATACTATAATAAAAGTGATGTCAATGTGGTCTCTCACACATACCCAAAATATTTCATTGTCCTGGACTGTATTTGCTCTTCATCTTGTGACTACGTGAGACGACAAAATGTCTTCGTGATGGGATGACAAGAGCTGAACGACGCAGCCCTGCGACCTAGCCATGGGCTGCTGGTGCACTCCCAGCTGGTCAGAAGGAGGATCACCTGCTTCCAGAGGGCGCTTCACCATGAGTAACCAAACTGTGGAAAGTGAAACTACAGGTAAGTGAGGACAACTGTAATGTGGGGAAAAGAGGATTGACCAGGAAGTGAGGACTTGGGCCTCCAGTCTTGGTGCACCATGCCTCAGGCAAGGCTCTTCACATCCATGAATACTTCTCTTTTCTGTGAGCTGTTACCGAGAAAACAATAATCTTTTATTGAATGTTTCTACGTGCCAGACACTGGTAAAGTACTTATGCATCAATGCAGTTATTCCCCATGACGTCTCTGTCATAGGTTGCCGATATTACTCCCATTTTGTAAGTAAAGAAACTGAGGCACTGAAGTAAAGCCTAAAGTGACACAGCCAAAAAATGGCAGTGCCAGAATCTGACAAATGAGACGGTTTGGCCAGAGGTAGGAGGCCCTGTCATCTTAATATATACAAACTAGTAGACTGCTAGTGACCTCCCAGGATGTGTTCTGAATAGAGGTGAGAGAGAAAAAACAAGATAACAAAAGAAAGGATGTGTGGTGATAAAAAGGAGAGAAAAAGGATTGTGAGCATTAAGAGCAACAGGGTCAAGTAACGATTGTTTTGAGAAAGATGAGACCCGTGTATAGTGTTGCTTGAGGGAAAGGAACCAATGAAGAGGAAGAGATTGAAAATGCTGGAGACTGAGGAAAATTGACAGAGCAGCATTCCAGAAAAGACGAGCTAGCCTGGAAAAGAGGGAGAACATCTAAGATGTTTAGAAGCAGAGAGTAGGAAAGATGGGAAAATTCACTTCTGCTGTCCTTGCCTTTAGGAAATAAGAATTAAAAGAAAAATTGACTCAAAGTAGACATAGGCTCTGTTGAAATTTTTTCACCTTTTTATTATTATAGAAGTAAAATGTACTCACTATAGAAAATTTAGGAACATTTCAGAGAAAGTAGAAAGAAACATCACCTAAGTCCTATGAAACAAAGATACCACTGCAGTATTATTTCCTTCCAGACAACTGGTGTTCTCTCCCTTCCACGTATTAACATTAGCAGCTCTAGTTATAATTTAGCTTTCATAAGGCTCACGTTTAAACTTTATTTAATATTCTAGCAGGTGGATGTGCTATAACATCCTTAACCATGTCCCACATATGAGCTGCTTCCAGTATTTTACAATTTCACAAATAAAGCTGCATATAGAATTTATTCTATATTTTAACTCATTTTCAAATGATAGAACCCTAAAAGTTTAACTACTAAGTCAATGACCTTATACAATTGCAAACATCTTTAAGGCTTCTGACACTTCTTAGACGATTTTACATTTTACATTTTATCAACATGGATAAAAATACTCAATTGTTTCCTAAATCCTTTCAGGGTTTAGGAAACAAAACAAAAGCAAAAAACTTTGTTAATTTGACAGATGAAAAAGTAGTACTTGTATGACATTTCTTTTACTAATAGTGAGGCTGATGAATTTTTCATGTATTTGTTTACTGTTTTTTTCTACTTTGTAAAGTGTTTATTTTTGTCCTTTGTGCATGTATCTTTTTGGGTTCGTAGTGTACTAAAATTTTAGGAGTTATTTTATAATAAAGATATTAACATGTTCCCACTTTAAGCCTCTTTACTAGATTTTAACTTTGATTATTACTTTTATAAAAGGTATTAATTAAAACACCTTTTCTTATTATTATAAAAAGTTGTATTCTGAGCTGGGTTCATCAATCTCCCTTTAAACAAATGAATTCCCCCATTCAGTTCCCTTTTGGCTCGAGTTGGTCAGAGCTGGTATCTGTGGGTTACAACAAAGAACTCTAATAAACCCAGCAATAATCAATTAAGGACTACAGTAAAAAGAAGCTGATATATGTTAGCAACCAGAACCATAAAATACCCAGGAATAAATTTACGAGCAAGCATGCTAGACCTCCAGGAAGAAAACTATAAATCTTTGCTGAGGGTATAGGAAACAACTTGAATGGAAGAGGAGCATACCCTTTGCCTAGCAAAAACTGACTGTTATGAAGACATCAATATTCTGCCAAGGGGTTGTGTAAATTCAATGCCATTCCAGTGGGATTATTTGGAATATGACAAGTTAGTGCAGATCCTGGAAAACTAATATGTGAGAGCAGCCAGAAACTTTTTTTGAAAATTACAACCTAATATAAGACAACAGTTAATATAACACCTTGTTTGTGCTTAGGGCAGAATAGAGAGGTAGAGTGGAAGATTCTGGAGATAAACCCAGGTAAATATTGGGGATGGGGAGTAGATATTTTTTAAAGAAATATGATAAAAGTAGAATTTCAGATCAGTTGGGAAAGGGATGGGTCGTTCAATAAACTGTATCTTGAAATAGTTGCCTCTTGACTTCCAAGATACCACACTCAGGAAGTTTTCCCCATTCATTATTGGCTGCTCCTTTCTGTCTCATTTACTGGCTTCTCCTTCTCCATCTATGTGCACTAGTATTTGAACACTGACCCTATTTTTTTCCTTTTTACATCTCCCTTATCTGAAAATCTGACTTTATATTTTTTTATTATTTTTTTTAGAAAGGGGGAGAAGGGTGGGGCCGAGGGAGAGGGAGAGAATCTCACACAGGCTCCACACTAGGAGTGGAGGCTGAATTGGGGCTCAATCTCACAACCCTGAGATCATGACCTGAGCTGAAATCACGAGTCAGATGCTTAACTGACTGAGCCACCCAGGACCCCTGAAAATCTGACTTTAAATACCAATCCCTACCTCCGAGTCCTAAATTAGTCTCTCTAATCCTTATCTAACTCCTAAATCCTAGTGTTTATGCATAAACAGCCTATCTGACTTTCTAAGTGATATCTAAAATTTAATATTTCCGGTGCCTGGTTGGCTCAGTCCGTTAATCGGCTGCCCTCAGTTCAGGTCATCATCTCACTGGGATCGAGTCCTGCATTGGGCTCCCTGCTCATCAGAGAGCCTCCTTCTCCCTCTCCCTCTGCCTGCCCCTCTGCCTACTTGTGCTCTTTATATGTCTGTCAAATAAATAAATAAAATCTTTAAAATAAATAAATAAATAAATAAATAAATAAATAAAATTTAATATTTCTGCACCAGAACAAGTTAATTCCCCTTCCACTTCTACCTTCCCCATCCCACCACCAAACACATAAACACAGATTATAGCATAGGTTATAGCTCCCTTAATATTTCCTATCTTGGTAAATAAACCCATACCCACCAAGGTGATCAATGCAAAAACCTGAGTCATCTCTGATTTCTGCTTTTCCTTCAACCTCCAACATTCACTCTACCAGCACATCCATTGGTTCTAGTTTAGATAAAGAGTAAAAATGAGTGCTTAAGAACATGAGCCCTGGGGCGCCTGGGTGGCTCAGTGGGTTAAAGCCTCTGCCTTCAGCTCAGGTCATGATCCCAGGGTCCTGGGATCGAGCCCTGCATTGGGCTCTCTGTTCAGCAGGGAGCCTGCTTCCTCCTCTCTCTCTCTGCCTGCCTCTCTGCCTACTTGTGATCTCTGTCAAATAAATAAATAAAAATCTAAAAAAAAAAAAAGAACATGAGCCCTAAAACCAAGCCATCTGGGTTCCCATCCTGGCTCTACCATTGACCAACGCTGTTGTTACCTTGGGCAACCTATCTACACTTGATCAAGCTGTTATTTGTAAAATAAGGATAATGCCATTATCCAATTCATAGGGTAATGGTTGGGATTAATGAGTTCTTAAGAGATTGGAACAGTAGCTGATGCACATTGTATGTGTTTAATAAATGTCAGTTACTATTATTGTCTCCCAAATATACCTTAAATCTGTCCAGTTCTCTCCATATTCATGTGTACCTCCTTAGTTCAAGCCACTATCATCCCTTCTAACTCATCTGGCCATTTATTTCTTTTTCCTTTTTTTCTTTTTTTAAGATTTTATTTATTTATTTGAGAGAGAGACAGTGAAAGAGAGCATAAGAGAGGAAAAGGTCAGAGGGAGAAGCAGACTCCCTGTGGAGCTGGAAGCCCCATGTGGGACTCGATCCCAGGACCCCGGGATCATGACCTGAGCCAAAGGCAGTTGCTTAACCAACTGAGCCACCCAGGCACCCCTGGCCACTTTTTCTACTGCCCTACTATAACTTGTTCTCCACATTCACAGTCACAAAGGCCTTTTTCAACTATAAGTTGGATCAGATATTCTCCTACTAATAACTCACTGTTTTTTTAAACGTTTATAAAATTTTTATTTATTTATTTATTTAGGTGGGAGAGAGAAAGAGAGAGAGAGCACAAGTGGTGGGGAAGGGCAGAGGAAGAAGGAGACCCCCCTGAGAAGCAAGCCTAACCTGGGTTCCATCCAAGGACCCATGGGATGACATCCTGAGCTGAAGGCTGATGCTTAACCAATTGAGCCACCCAGGCACCTTCCCTGTCTTCTTTAGTGTGGCCTGAAAGTCCTGCATGAACTAGCCCTAATCCAACACTCTGCCTCATCTGGTAATGTTCTCTGTCTCACTCCCTTCATTCCATCTATAGAAGAGTCTTACTCTGTTGCTTGAATGCACTAAGCTTGCTGCAGCCTCAGAGCCTTTGCCCGTGCTTGCTTGCTCCTCTGCCTAGAACTCTCTTTTCTTGGGTCTTCCAATGGCTGGATCCTCAATACAAATATACTATCTTAAAGGAGCTTTTGCTGCCCATAGTATCTAACAAAGCTCTATTATTCTCCATCATATCATCCTGTTTTATTTCCTTCATTGCACTTCTAGCTATCTGATATTACCTTATTTATTTTTTTGTTTAATTTTTTATTGAATCTCTCTTTCATGTAAACTATATGAGAATAGGGACCTTGTTTGTTTGTTTGTTTGTTTTTTAAGTTTTATTTACAATACTTGGAATGATGTTTAGCACTTTGCAGATGTTTAAGAATTTTATTGGATGATTTTTAATAAACTGGTGAATTACTAAATAAATTTTTAAAAACAGGCCATTGGGTCTTCACCTTATAGCTTAAATAAAGATAAATTCCCAACTGACTAATTCTCTAAACATAAAAAAAAAAACAATAAAATAATGGTCATATTAAAGAAAACTACAGGCAAACAGTTTCATGTTCTTGGAGTAGGAATGATCTTTCTCAACAAGAAAAAAATGCTATGAAAGCATAAGGAAAAATATTGACCAGTTCAGCTGCATAAAAGTTGGAAAACTGCATAATTAAAGATACAATGCTCAAAGTTAAATAGACAAAACAGGCTGAGAGAAAGCAAAATATAAAAGGCCTTATAACTGTAGATGCAAAAATCCTCAAAATACGAACAAACAAAATCCTGCAATATATGAAAAGGTTTATATACCATGACCAAGTGCAATTTACCCTAGGAATACATGATTGGTTTAACATATGAAAATCATTCATTATAACATGCCATATTAAGAGAATAAAAACAAAAAACCATATATTTAACTCATTAGATAGAGAAAAGCATTTGACAAAATTCTAAATATATTCACGATCTTAGAAAAGACAAAATCTGTTAATAAACTTAGAATAGAAAAAAATTTCCTCGACCTGATAAAAGGGACTCTCCAAAAAATCTACAGCAAAATCATTCTTTATGGTGAAAGACTGATTGCTTTTCCCTATGATGAGGAATAAGACAAAGATGCCTACATTCACATCAGTTCAACATAGTACTGGAGGTTCTAGCCAGGGAAGTCAGGCAAAGAAAACAAATCAAAGGCATCTGGATAGAAAAATAAGTAAAATTACTTTCATTGTAGCTGAAACATTATTGTATACAGAAAATCCTAAGGAATCCACTAAAAGACCAATAAACAAAAAAGGTTCAGTGAAGTTCCAGGACACAAGATCAATATACCAAAATCAATTTATGTCTATACACTGGCAATGAATTATCCCAAAATAAAGCTGACCTCAGCAAACACTAATCTACTTTCTGTCTCTATGGATTTGCCTATTCTGGACATTTCATATGAACGGAATTATATTATATGTTGTCTTTTGTGACTGACTTATTTGACTTGGCATGTTTTCAAGGTTTTTCCATCTTATAGCATGAATCAGTTCTTTTTCCTGTTTATTGCTGAGTAATATTCCATTGTATGGATATAGCACATTTTGTTTAACAAGTTCATGAGCTGATAGTCATTTGGGATTCTCCCCCCGCACACACATTTTGGCTATTATGAATGATGCTATTATGAACATTCATGTATAAGTTTTTGTGTGAACATACATTTCAACTCTTTTGTGTTGAATGTCCTAAGTGAACTTTGTAAGTGTTGTGGTAACTTGATATTTAACTTTGTCAGGAACTGCCAAACTGTTTTCCAAAGTAGCAGCACCATTTTACATTTTCACCAGCAGTGTGTGAGGTTTCTGATTTCTCTACACCCTCATCAAAACTTTTTATAATCTTTTTTATTATAGCCATCTTAGTGGGTGAGACATGGTGTCTCATTGTGTTTTTTTTTTTATTAAAAGATTTTATTTATTTATTTGACACACAGAGAGAGGTCACAAGTAGGCAGAGCAGCAGGCAGAGATAGAGGGGGAAGCAGGCTCCCCACTGAGCAGGGGGCCTGATGCGGGGCTCAATCCCAGGACCCTGAGATCATGACCTGAGCCGAAGGCAGAGGCTTAACCCACTGAGCCACCCAGGCGCCCCATGTCATTGTGGTTTTAATTACATTTCCTAAGGGCTAGTGGTGTTGAGCACCTTTTCATGTGCTTATTAGTCATTTGAATATCTTCTTTGAAGAAATGTCTATACAGACCCTTTGTCCATTTTTGTCTTTTTTTTTAAGATTGTATTTATTTGTCAGAGAGAGAGAGAACACAAGCAGGGAGAGTGGCAGGCAGAGGGAGAAGCAGGCTCCCTGCTGAACAGGGAGCCCGATGCAGGACTTGATCCCAGGACGCTGGGATGATGACCTGAGAGGAAGGCAGATGCTTAATCAACTGATCCACCCAGATGTCCCTAGGTTGTTTTTTAGTTATTGTGAGTTCTTTATATATTTTATCAGATATGTAATCTGCTAACATTTTTCTCCCTTTTGTGAATTGTCTTTTTCACAAAAGTGAATTTCACAAAAGTGAAAGTGAATTGTCACTTTCTTTTTTTTTTTTTTTTTCTCCTGGTAAAGAGCTTTATCTGATGTAATGGTTAATTTTTTTACAATTTTTTTAAAAAAATCGATTATATTAGTTTTGGGTGTAACTTTTCACCTTCTTGATGGTGTCCTTTGAAGCACGAAAATGTTTAATTTTGATTAAATCCAATTGATTGATTTTTCTTTAGCATCTTGTTTTTGGTGTTGTATCTAAGAAACCATCACTTAATCCAAGGCCACAAAGATTTGTTTCTGTGTTTTCTTCTAAGAGTTTTTGCTCTTATATGTGGATCTATAACCCACTTTGAGTTATTTTGTTACATGATTTGGGGGGTCTTTTTTTTTTTTTTCTCTTTGCATATGAATATCTGGTTGTCTAAGCTCCTTTTATTGAAGACTATTCTTTTCCCACTGAATTGCCTTAGTACTCTTGTTGGAAAGAAAAAACAACCCTCTACCTTAAAAATTATGATGTTTTGTTTTAATGAAAAGTGGTAGGATAACAAATAGGTGTTCTTTGGCTTCTTGGTGACTTCTGACATTCAGTCGAGTAGTTGTCACAAGTGTCATCAGTAGCTGCAGCGGTTTTCATCTAGAGAAACCACCGATCCTACAATTCTCCAACCAAAGGTAGGATTTTAAATGGGACTCTGTCTCAGATTCAACCAGGGCTCTAAGGCAATAGGTGCCTTTGTGCATTTAAGCAAAAAAGCAACCCCACTGGGTAGGTGGATTACAAGAAAGTGCCCTGCCGGCACCCTGTGTTGCAAAGGAGCAGAGACTGGAGTCAGCATTTACTCATCCCCTTAGCTTGATATCTTTATGTAGGATACAAACTGCGTAATCATTCATGGTCGGCTTGGCTTTCATCTACAGCAACCTTCCAAAGTGAGTTTCAAGATCATCTAAGCAGGACTTACAAAAGAGTTGGCAGAAACTCTTTAACTCTACCCTTAAAAAAAAAAAAAAAAAGAGTTTGGAGAGGCCAAGAGAAAAGATGTCTTTGGAGAGAGTTGGGTTGAGACTCTAACTCCCTTAAAGGTCAGGTGGGGAGGGAGATATTTCTTCTTCATCTCAAGTGTGAGAAGGCCCTTTTTGGGACCACCTAAAAAGTATCCCATTCCCTATGAGATGGGAACTGCATGACTGACACAGCCTGAAAAAGATATGCACTGGCACAAGCCTCCTTCAGCCATGGATTAGAGGGGAAACACTGTAGTCCAAGTGACATCAGACCAGTGCTGCATGAAGCAGATGAAGAAGCCACGAATGAGCAAGTCAGGCCAGGGCCATCCATTGATCTGCCCAGAAGGAGCACCTGGAAAGGTGAGGAGATGAGCATAAGAAGGTACAAGTTTTCTGCTAGATACTCAAGAGCTAATGGAAGCATTAGAAAAGACCACCTGGAAGAGACAGGTCTCTGTTTTCCAAAGGCCCTTCCAAGTAAGAGATCCCCAAAGATTTGGGAGTCAAAGACAGAAAATCCATAGATGTGCCCATGAGAGAAAAAGTCAGGCTTAACCATTCACCAGTTCTGAAGAGGACCAGCACTGGCTCAGGAGGGTACCCGTCAAGGAAACCTTTACCTATTTCTTTATCCCTTATTTTCTCCTTCACTCACATCCCAACCCTGGAGGGGTCAGAAATCACAGTGAATGACAGTAAAGGAAAGGCAGAATAAAGAGAGAAGTCAGCTTCTCCCCATTTCCTACTGGCAGTTCCAAGTAGGAAAAAGATACTTAACTTCAAATCAATGTTTTAAGTTTTAACTATTATACAGACTAGGCATTAATTGCTAACACAAGTCTCACTTTTGGTTAAAAGTGTCCAAAAGACATTTTGTTAGCTAAGGATTTCCGTATAAATACATATTTATAATTGTCCCTTCCAGTCAACCCCTCCCCAGAGGCGAGGGGAAAATGAATTTCAGAGAGGGAGTTTAAATAGGCAGCATGGGAAGAGGGAGGAGAAGTAAAATGGTATTTGCGTGCACTCTAACTGTGCCGCTTACTCAACGTATTCATTCCTGAACTATCAAAATCAATAAACTACCCCATAAAAAGTAGCCACGTCTCTTTAAATCAGATAATGTCATTTCAAGACTCTCTGTAAAAAATAACTTTGATTCAATTCGAACAATACTTTAAGTAGTTCCCTAAAGAAATAACTGTACTGTAATTTGGGCATTGATAGCTGTAACAGGATTTAAACACGGCTTAACTTTTCTGTCTTAATACGATTCCCCCCACTGCATCGTTCTGTGTGCTGTTTTGATGATCCTGTCACTTAGGGTTCTTTGAGCTCAGTTTTAAAGAGTCAACAATGAATCAAATGAACTCAGCATTGGGATCCATTTTCAAGAATTCTCCACATAGTTTGAAACCGCCCTAGATAATTCCATCATACTGGATTATAACATGAATAGGAACAAAACAGCTAATCATGACATAGAAGCAACTTCATGTCAAATAATATCCTTGAATGAGCCAATTTAGTAAACTCTGAATTTACTTAGCCTATTTGAACATCCATAAAGAGGACTTAGCAACAACAGTCTTTCCATATGCCAGGTGAAACCCTCAGAGGGAATAGGCCTCAGTTTAATAACGAAAGAGAAGGGAAAGGGCTGATAATTATTCTGTCTAAACAGTGTTTTGCGACCTAACATTGATTGTGTCTTGAAATCTCCTTTGGGAATGGAGCAGGCAGCTTTTTCTTTGCTTTCTCAAACCTCATGCAAATTATTTAAACATTTTTGCAATTATTTTCCTGAAACCGAGTTTTGGCCCAAAGCCTAGAAACACTGAAAAGTGACATCACACTGCACCCAGAGATTTGGGTTCCAAACAATTCTCTGGGGATCCTTACAATGAACTGTTTTGAAGGCCGATTCCCATATCACCATGTAAACATGGGAGTCTACTGGTACTTCTGCCTTTAGAGAGTCTCCAGATAAGGATACCATAAGTAAGCAAATATTTAGGCAATTTAATTCTAGTTATCTTGTGATAACTTGACTGTATGTGCAGTTTCTTTTAATGTCCCTTCTAACTATCTGTGTGAAAAAAATATTTCTGTTGGCACTTTCTTAAATCCTTGATGTGTCTATGACTCCCCTTTTTAAATGTTTACCATAGAAAGAAGCCCGCTCCCCCTTTCCTCTATCCCAGACCTTATATCTGGTTATTCATAAGGATAATTTTATAATTAATGCAGATGACTGGCCTAAAAATGATGACCCTCTTTTGTACTATTACTTCATGCTGAGGACAAAGAGGATACAGGAAAATTACTCCTTGGCCCAGGAAGTTTATTAAAATGCTAAATGAAGGTCTGGCGGCAGCTCAAAGAACTTTAAATAACCTTGTGGTGGAAAACCTCCAAAACCTCTTTTTACCGTCAGTTTAAACTAGGCTGGCTGTGACAAAGAGTAAGAAAATAAGTAGTTTCAAGAGTGCAAAAACACATCTATTTTTAAAAGGTAGGTTCATCCAATGGTTGTGGGCAAATGTGACACAGCCTTCTGAGGAACGATGACTATCATTTATCGTACTGTGGTTTCGCAGGGTTTACAACCAGTCCTGGGTGGATTCCACATGTCAGTCATGAACGAAGTAATGAAGGAAATGTAATTATGTCGTGGCCAATGCAGTGTTCTCTCTTGGTAGTCAGTGCAAAATATGCCACAAACACACTCTATGAATAATGTTCTTGTGGCTAAAATTCCGTGGAATGAAAACATGACATTACCTGAGAGAGAATGACAAATGCTACTCCAGTTAATTCCACCCTAGTCTCTGGGGCTCTAACTCGGCGTGTACTTTTGATTCTGCATTGCTGTGCTAGGTCCTTCAAACACACAGCAAGTTGCAGACCATCTAAAGAGGAGGGACTGCAGGGCAAATTCATTGAGCCATGATATCTGCAAATCATTAGTGGGGCATCTGAAAACTGCGCTGGAATTTTCAAAAAGTCCATAGGGATCAAAACACCACACACAAACTGAATAGGAAGAGAAGCTGACTTTTTAATATGGTTCCAGGAAGAACAAAAGAGGTAAGTCTCCACAGCCTCTGAAGAGACAACAATGATGGCAAGAAGGCAGGTTTTCCTCAGAGCCTTCGTACAGCTGTGCCCTTTCTTTCTAGTCTGACTTCCATCTCAACTAATGGAGCTTGTCTCCCTGGCCTTGTTCTGAACCCACGAAGGTGTACTTAATGGGAATCCCTGGCCTCCATCTGTAGTTGTTCTGTCAATCTCTTCCCTACAGCCAAGCTCCCAAACCCAACAAGAGTCAGGAACAACTTAAGGTAAGTGAGCCTGGAATTCAGTATCTACTGTTGGCCAGCTAACACAGGATATCTGCTCTAGTTCTGATACCCAGGCTTGTAAGACCTGGTCCTACCCTATTCACTGGTCTTGTAAGTGGGCCCTGCTCTTTCTTGTCCCCATCCTGTTCACTTGATCTATCATGAATTTTTCTAGAACTAAAACCCACCTCGTTTCTATTTTTAAGATTTTATTTATTTGAGAGAGAATAAAAGAGAGAGAGAGCACAAGAGAGGGGGAAGGTCAGAGGGAGAAGCAGACTCCCTGCTGAGTAGGGAGCCCAATGTGGGACTCGATCCTGGGACTCCAGGATCATGACCTGAGCCGAAGGCAGTTGCCCAACAAACTGAGCCACCCAGGCCTTTTTATTTTCCAGGCCAGGGCTGCTCGTGAATCTGAGGCCAAGGGCTAGAATTCTCAATCCATGACTATCACCAACTTCTGGACTCTTCCTTTATATAATGCCCTAAAGCTGGCAGCCTCCTGACTAGACCCAAACCAGGCCAGATATACAGTTCCTTTGCTGTTGGACTCCCTTCCAGCTCCCGCTGCTGGGTCTGCGCCTGCCCCGGTCTAGCAGGCAGAGGCAGCTTCCAAACCTATCCTTTCCAGTGCCTCATTCAGGTTAATGAGGTCATTTCAGGCAGTGCCCTAAGATACAAAGTCAGTGCAAGAGGCTGACTTCTCCCAGTTGAGTGCTACCTGAAGCTAGAAAAATAATTCCCATAGCTCTGTGCTGAGATTGATGCTCCCACCTTTGTAACTGCCATGCTTTTCAAGCCATTTTTTGGACAGTTAATATCACATATGCTATTTACCGATCAAATCAAGACTGTTATTACAGAGTCACCAAAAATCCTAATTTTGGAAAATACTTCATGTTTTAGGAAAATAGTCATGATTTAATGTTTGAGAGAAAAGCAGGATACAGAGCTATATAAAGCTGTATGAGCTCATTGTGGCAGACATCATGTGGGATTTTGGTGGCTCAGCATCTAAACTCTCATCCCAAGTTTGGGGAATTTCCCACCACATGATTCTTGTGCAGTGAAGGCTTCCTACCTTTACAGAGGTGAGGGATTGAGAACCTCTATGTCATCATCTTCTGACAGGTGGAGTAGGCATATAACCTCGACTTAGACTGACCCAGACTTGGAATTGGAGCCAGTGACCCACAGAAGCAAAGATGGCAAAAACTCCTCCTATCAGTGAGACAACGCAGTTTCTGGGGACAGCAGGACCGGCAGCACCTCCACCACTGTCTGGGCTGGCTGTTGCAGAAGGATTGGCTTTAATGAAAGGTCTTTATCGTGGCAGCATGGGAGCCTCACCAGAATAATTCTAGGATATTATCTGGTTTTCAACCTCCCTTGGTCACTTCTACTCCTACTGTTTCCCAGCACTGGTCCCTCAGGTGTTCTCGTGAATTACTGAGCTACCAAATATCTTTTCAATAAATTCCTTTCTACTTAAAGGAGGGGACACCCTTTCTCTGGCTTGCAGGCTAAGAATCCTGATTCGTACACTGTTATTTAAAATACAGGGGCACTTGGGTGGCTCAGTGGGTTAAAGCCTCTGCCTTCAGCTCAGGTCATGACCCCAGGGGCCTGGGATCGAGCCCCACATCGGGCTCTCTGCTTGGCAGGGAGCCTGCTTCCCCACCCTCACCCCTACCGCCTGCTTCTCTGCCTGCTTGTGATCTCTGTCAAATAAATTAATAAAATCTTTAAAAAAAATCTTTAAAATACAAAAGAAAAGATGTACACCAAATGTTAATAATGGTTATCTTTATGTATATGTAATCACAGATAATTTTAATTTTCTTCTTTCATGTGCATTTTCTAAAAATTTTAATATAATGGCATTACCTTAGTAGTCAGAAAATAAGCAAATTTGGGGGTGCCTGGGTGGCTCAGTTGTTAAGTGTCTGCCTTCGGCTCAGGTCATTCATGATCCCAGGATCCTGGGATTGAGCCCCCCATCAGGGTCCCTGCAGAGGGAAGCCTGTTTCTCCCTCTCCCACTTCCCTTGCTTGTGTTCCCTCTCTCATTATCTCTTTCCCTGTCAAACAAATAAATAAAAAATCTTCAAAAAACAAAAAAAGAAAGTAAATTTTAAAATTTGAGATTGCTTTGGGTCTTTAATGTCCTTAGATGTTGGAAAGCAATTAACTTGACTACTCAGATGAAATCCATTTTGCTTCTCTCAAAATAAGCTACCTGGTGACTTCAACCTTGGCCTGAGGAAATCATAGGTATTGGGGTAAGAGAAATGTGAATATATTTTACTAAGAAACATTTCTGAGACCAGTTCTTATTTTACTTGTTTGTTTTCGAACTCAACAGTCTTTTAGAGGGTGGTCTGAGAAAAAGGGACTGTGTTTAAGGAACTTTAATACAATCCAAAGCAGAAAGGAATTTCTTTTTAGCACTTATATTTATAAAATGATGGATAAGCACAGTAATGTAACTATTATGATTCTTTGTTAGTTTCTCTTAAACAGACATCACAACAGCTTTATGAATACTAAGAAGAATAGTCTAGGGGCGCCTGGGTGGCTCAGTGGGTTAAAGCCTCTGCCTTTGGCTCGGGTCATGATCCCAGGGTTCTGGGATCTAGCCCCTCATCTCGCTCTCTGCTTGGCGGGGAGCCTGCTTACTCCTCTCTCCTCTTTCTCTGTCTGCCTCTCTGCCTACTTGTGATCTCTGTCTGTCAAATAAATAAACAAAATCTTAAAAAAAAAAAAAAAAAGGATAGTCTAGAGTAGTCCAGTACCCTAGGGTACTGGACCTATATCAGTAATGCATGCAGTTGGCCTAAGTGGTTACCAGCAATGGTGCGAGTAGCACAGAGGAAAATGTATAATAATGTTTTTCCGTAGAACAAAATCTTTGCTACCAAGGGAAAACTTGGACCACCATTTTTAGGAAGCAGTGATAGTCTTGTTTCTCTGTAAGGGCACACAGAGATTTTCGGTATCCCACACTCACACTAGGAGGCTATCTGCTTTTGACCCTGGGTAATGGAATAAGGGTCTCTTGTCCCTCCCACAACACTACTGAGAAACCAGCCAAGGGAACTCCATACATCTGAATGAGCTGTGATCACTGGGTTGCTGCAACCCCCAGAGTGGTGGGTATCCCACTAATTATGCCAACCAAAGCAGCAAAGCCTAGTAGAATGGAAGGAATGGAATTTAGTCCAACAGACTTGGTGTTAGATCCCAGGTCAAACATCCATTAGTTGGTGCATGAGATATTTGACCTCTGTGAGCCTCGGTTTTACCACAGAATGCAGATAAAAGGAAAACCTCATGTTAAAGGAAATAATGTACATAAAACTCCCAGCACAGTTTCTGGCTTACAATGGATACACAGTAAGTGTAAGTACTCTTCCATCCATGACCCCTACCTCCTTATTTTTCTGGGAAAATGTTTATCTTTTACAAGACTGACACCAGATGCAATTTTTGTAATAAGATAGTTACTTTCTTTAAATGTCTCAAATCTGGCAAAAGGCTATAGTTACCTTCTAATTATTCCCTGGAAAGAAATACCTTGCCAAACCATGAAAAGTTATTGATAAAAGGAAACATTTTCAATTAGCTGAGCAAATAATCCATGTCATTATTGCATGTGACAAAATGAACATGTAGGAATCTGTGTGAAAATTCAGGAAAAAGGTATTAGAGCACACAAGTTTCAATAGTGCAACAAAAGAAGGATTGACATTTGCTGGCAAGTATGCCTAGCTTCAAAAGATAATCAACATGTTCTTCTGTTTATTGAATAAGATAAATATTCCACATTGAGCACAATGCCTTCATAAATTGTTTAGGTGTGGCTAATTAGCTTGGACCTTAAGATAAAACTTCCCATACACTTTTAAACAGCATTTTTCTTGCCAACATGTAAATGGGACTCCAGTCTCTGAGAAGGTGACACAAGAATGGAAGTGCACAAAAGAAAGAAAATCAAACTAGAAAAGAAGCTCTGTCAAGAAAAAAATCGATAATTTTGCTACAGAGAAATTGCTATCATCCTTATCCAAGAAGGGGTGGAAAGGTCAGACCAAGCTAACTTGGGTGATAAATGAGTTTATAAAGTAGCTTATATCAAGAGACTAATTTAATTGGCTGCTTTAAGTGTGATAATATACCACACTTCGTACAGATTTTTTTCATTTATTAAAATCTTAAAATTAGGGGTGCTTGGATGGCTCAGTGGGTTAAGCCTCTGCCTTCGACTCAGGTCATAATTTCGGGATCCTGGGATCGAGCCCCGAGTCTGGCTCTCTGCTCAGCGGGGAGCCTGCTTCCCCCTCTCTCTCTCTGCCTGCCTCTCTGTCTACTTGTGATCTCTCTGTCAAATAAATAAACAAAGTCTTTAAAAAAAAAATCTTAAAATTAAGCTGAGTGTAAGTAAGGCACACTATGTCCCCCTCAATGGTATAAGCAGCACCAACTACTACTGGGACATAAAATCTTTCAATATTATTATTAAAAATACCTAACCAAAATATTTTTTAATGAGGTTTTTTTTTTTTGCCTCTTGACATTTTAGACAATTCCAAGTCATACGAGGACAAAGAAGATAAATTTTTGTTCTGTCCACGTGGGATATTTGGGACTTCACGAAATGCCCACTGTGGTTGCTCCCAAATTATAGATTAGGACTTATATTAAGGAGTTTTGACTGTATATACTTACAAATATCTAGATGTGCACTCACAGGCTTAAAACTCAGTTTCCCCCATTTCTACCAGTTGTATGTTATCAATGTAATTCCTATACCACTGGCTGTTAACTTGTACGTTAAGGGAAAGTTAAGGTATTTGGGAGACAATGTCAATTTTAAAGATAATTTTACACAAGCTCCCTCCTCTTTTATAAGAATAACTGGTAGATAGAACAGCTCTGGATTAGAAACACAGTTAAAAACACTCTAGAACAATGTAATCAACATTTTCCTCCTAGAATGGTAAGAGAAGGGATAAAATCTGGTGGAAGGTTAAGTTCTCATGAAATCCTTATGAAGAACTGTGCTGTGCACTCCATAAATGATTCTGAGCTTAACACCTGCAAATCTAACTTTTATGTGTAAGGGACATAGAAATAAGAGGGAAAGAACCAATACAGTATTAGATCATGTTTTCTGGTAATAGTTGATAGAGATGGTAATAGATATTATACAAACAACCATCAAAAAGGAGAAAGGTTAGGGTGTCTGGGTGGCACAGTCCGTTGTGTCTAACTCTTGAGTTTTGGCTCAGGTCATGATCTCAGGGTCATGAGACTGATCCTGGAATTGGGCTCCGTACTCAGCACGGGTCTGCTTCAGATTCTCTCTCCCTCTGCCCCTCATGCTTGTACTCTCTCTCTCTCTCTCTCTAAAATAAATAAATCTTAAAAAAGAAAAAAAAAGTCAAATAAAGTTAGGAAACTCTGTATTAAGTAGGGTAATGCAGGTTTTTCTCTCCTTTTTCTTTTCTTTTTTCTAATTTCAAGGATCTTCCATGTGTCTACTAAGTAAAGGTGCACCGCAATCTTCAAAAGGGTAGCAATAATGGTGAAGAAGAGTAAAAGTCTCCTTGTGCAAGAGAAAGCTATGTTTAATATTAAATGTAAATCATATTACATAATAAAACAGGTAACTTGCTGAACACTTCCCTGAATTTCCCGAGCTTTCTACAGTGAACATGTATTAAATTTTTCATCAGGGAAAAACAAAACACTCTCTTTTCCTCACCCTGATATTCAATCCAACACTAAGTCCTGTCAGCTCTACTTCCAAAGTATATCCCAAATCCAACTGTTTACTAGCTCCCAAGACCAGGACCCTAGTCAAAGTCCCATTTCCTTTCTCCTGGACTGATGCAGCAACCCCTGAAGGGCTCACTGCCACCAGCCCTGCTAACCTTCAGTCCATTGGATTCCTCCACAGAGCAGCTGGCTGGAGGAATCTTTCTGAAGCACAAACCAGATTACATTTTTCTCCTGCTTAAAACCCTCCAAAGACCTCTTCCTGAACTAGAATGAAATCCAAACTCCTGCCCTTATATGCTGTGGCACCTGTCCGTCTGTTCTCCCAGCCTGCCCTTCTTCCTTGTTCCTGGTTCTGTGTCACACAGCCTTTTCCCCATCTCCACACACACCAAGCTCATTCCACTCATGAGGCCTCTGATCTTGAGGTGACTTCTGCTAAGAACACGTTTCTCTGCATCCTCACCTGACTTCCTCATGGTCATCATTCAGATCTCAACTTCCATGTCACCTCCTCAGAAAGCTTTTTCCTGGCAGTTCCACCCATTTAATCCTCTTCATTTACATTCACTGCAGTCTGAAGGAATCCTATTTACCTTGGCAGGTTTACCGTCTCTCTTTCTTTACAAGAACATAATCTTCTTGAGAATAAGGACCCTTACTCAACAATGTGTCCCTAGCGCTGATGATGAAGCATAGCACAGAGTAGGTGCTCCATACATCTTTGAGAGGGAAACTTCAGGGAAAAGGATATTTATTTCATATGACGCAGGGCTAAAAATCTGATGCTCTGCATAGACTTGCCAGCTGTTCATCGTTCTCATTTTATAGAAAGGGAAACGAAGATTAAGAGAGGTTAAGCAACTAGTCTCATGGCTCACAGTGAGTTCCTGTGTATTATACCAATAATGATTGGGGAGAAGACAGCTATTTCAAAAGTTTTATTTCCTAATCCCCTAAAACCTTAGCAGTGTAAACTCTCCAACTCCTAACCAGTACTACCACAACAAAGCCTACAGTTTCTCTCCTTCTTTTTATTGCAATATATATTGTTATTTCATTTAGCAGGCTCTTGATGGTTCTAAACAAGTAAATTTTTCAGATAACTAAAGCTTACCTGTTAAATGTCAAAATCTCATTTACTTACATTATGTTTGGCAAGATGTTTCTAAAGGTACTATATATTTCTCAGTCTTCTTAGAGTATATTTAGCAAGATTTAGTGTTTCCTGAATAACACATGGTAATTTTTAGAAACATCAAGTTATTAGTCTGAACAAAAAAAAATTTCTAGTCATCGTAACAAAATTGGTTACATAATGTGCAGGGTCCAGTGCAAAATAAAAATCCAGAGCTTCTTGTTCAAGACTTAATAAGAATTTTATTTTTTTATTACTTTTAAAAGGATTTTATTTATTTATTTACTCGTCAGAAAGAGAGAGCGAGCGAGTCCAAGCAGGCAGAGGGAGAAGCAGACTCCACACTGAGCAAGGAGCCCGATGCAGGACTCCATCCCAGAACCCTGGGATCATGACCTGAGCCAAAGGCAGACGCTTAACTGACTGAGCCACTCACACGTCCCTTAATAAGAATTTTAAGATGATGACAGCAGAACATTAAACCAGGTGCAAGGCTCTGAACGACTACCAAGGCTGCACACCACCAAGTTGACCCTGCATCACACTCCACACAGGAACATATACACAACAGAGATTCATCAGCATTTACTGAATAATGAACATCTTTAGGGCTTACTGAGTGGGGTAGGGCTCATAGCTCTAAATGAGTTCAAATGTGATAAAATAATAATAACAATATTAATTGGGTGATGTGTCAAGCATTGTTCTAAGCGTTTTACCTGCATTTTTCTATCTAATCCTCCTCAGACAACCTTGAGATTCACTGAGGATTTTATGGCCGCATGTAACGAACACAACCAGAGCGGCTTAACCAAATAAGGGTCCTATTTTCATATATTTAATTAGGATTTAGTTTCCAGAATATATAAATATATAAAGAACTTTAACAATTTATATCAGCCAATGTTCTCTAGAGAAACAGAACCAATGGAACATGTACATGTGTACATGTTTATATAACATATATGCATATGTATATATAACATATATACACATGTACATATTTATATCTATGCATATATTATTTATATAATACATACGTGTACACATACTTATATGCAAACACACAAAAACATATAAAGAGATTTATTTTAAGGAACTGGCTCATATGATTATGGAGTATGGCCTGCAGACTGGAAACTCAAGCAGGATTTCTAGTCTTGAGGCAGAATTCTTTCTTCCTCAGGAAACCTCAGTTTTTGCTCTTAAGGCCTTCAACTGACGGGGTTGAAGTCCACCCCTATTATCAAGGGTAGTCTCGTTTACTTAAAGTCAACTACAAATGGCAACCACATCTATAAAATATCTTCACAGCAATATGTACACAAATGTTTGACTCAACTATTGGGCACCATAGTCTTGCCAAGTTGATATATATAACTCACCATCACACAACTCAATAACAAAGACAACCCACTTTAAAAAACATATAACTTGGGAGTAGACATTTCTCCAAAGAAGGTATACAAATGGCCAATAAGAACATGAAAAGTCTCTCAATATTGTTAGTCATCAGGGAATGTAGATCAAAACAACAATGAGGTAGCAAGTCACACGTACTAGGACAGCCATAATTTTTTTTATTTTATTATTTATTTATTTATTTATTTTTATTTAAACATATAATGTAACCCCACCCATAATTATTTTTAAGGAAAACTAGCAAGTACCGCAGAGGATGTGGATAAACTGGATCCCTCATACAATGGTGGTGGGAATGTAAAATCACGCAGCCACAGTTTGGCAATTTCTCAACAAGTTTTACATAGAATTACCATATGAACTAGCAATTACACTTTTAGGCCTCTATTACAAGAATTGAAAACAGATACTCAAATAAAAACCTGTACACAAATGTTTATAGTAGCTCTATTCATAATAGCCAATAGGTGGAAATGACCTAAGTGTCCATCAACAGGTAAGCGGACAAACAAAATGCAATACAACCGTCCAATGGAATATTATTCAGCTACTTTAAAAAAATGGTGTATTGATGTATGTTACAACTTGGGTAAACCTTGAAAACATTATGCTAAGTGAAACAAACCAGAGACAAAAAATCACACGTTGCATGATTACACTTATGTGAAATACCCAGAACAGGCAAATTCATAGAGACAGAAAGTAGATTAGTAGCTGCCTAGAGCTGAAGGGAGAGAAGTAAGGGGAGTGACTGCTAACGAGTTTGGGATTTTTGGGAGGGGGGGTGATGAAAATGCTCTGGAATTACATGGTGGTGATGGTTTCATTACAATGAACGTATACTAAAATCCACTGCATTGTATGTACACTTAAAAGATTGAATTTTATGACACGTGAGTTAGATTTCAGCAAAGTTGCTATAAAGAAGAGTCAAGGACCTAAACATCATGCATGACATTTTGGTAAATTTGGGAGTTTAGAAATCTTTTTTTGCTCAACTTCTGAGTACAGGAAAAAGGCCAATTGACTGATATAACTGCATAAGGGGCCTCCAGATAAATGAAATATTTCAGAATAAAAGCAGGAAATTCAGGCAGAAGGGGCAAGGGAAGAGGAGAATAGTTCCTTATGTTGGGAGTCCTTGTCCCTGCTCCTCTGATTTCTCTAATGACCTTTCCAGGTCCTGGAATTCAATTTGAGAAACACTAGTCAAAGCTATTTGGTAGAGCCAAGATAATGTGTATCAGTGCCTCATATTTAATCTGAAGGACTATAACGGGTCATCTGAAAGTATTAGAAAGGGTCTGGAGTGCTTTGACACTCTTGTTAGAGGTCTACTGATAGAGAAAGACATGTTGAAGAAATCTAGTTGCTTAAAGGTGTTAAATGCTTTTGTAGATAAATATCTGGGATCTATGTGTTAAAAATAAAACAACCTGCTGTCATTCACAAGCTTCCCAGAGGAACTTGAATGAGCTGAAGCCCAGTAATATTGCTAGAGACTCATTGCATGTGAGGAAACAGAAAAGCTCTTTTTTTCATTCCAGAAAAAAGGCTCAGAAAAGATCACTGATTATAATGAACATAAATTTCTACACCAAAACCAGCTCAAGGGGAAACACTTATGTCATCAAGAAGAGAGATGTTGAAAGGTCTTCTTCTGGATGCTTACTTCAAGTGCTCCAGGCGGAAAAACTTGCTTCTTTTTTTTCTTTTTTTAAAAATTTTATTTATTTATTTGATAGAGATCACACAAGCAGGCAGAGAGGCAGGCAGAGAGGGGCGCAGAGAGCCCAATGCGGGACTAGATCCCAGGATGCTGAGATCATGACCCGAGCCAAAGGCAGCGGCTTAACCCACTGAGCCACCCAGGCGTCCCAAAAAACTTGCTTCTGATACAGAACAATCCTGTTTTTTGCAAATTAGAAGTAAGGCAATTTGAAATTATGTGATATAAGATAATAAAGTAAGCCTTCATGCCCAAAATGGAAAGAATGCAAATTCTGAAAATGCTTCTAAATTTACCAAGAATCTCAATTTCAAAACTAGTATGTAAGAGCTTTATAAATTGGGTTTACGCTCTCAATAGTGAGTTTATCTCTCAAAAGTGGTGCCAATTTTAGCTGATGAGTAGAAATACCTGTGCCGTTTTGGCCATAACTAGGCTAGAATTAAAGGAGAACTGAATTATACAAAATCTTTAGAAGTTCTGTCTTCCTGAAATGCTACTGCCCTATAACTCAAACAAGAGATTAATCGTGGGAATCATAATCCTTCGGATCTCAACATAATAATGATGAAAGAGGAAGTTCCACAGAGACTGACCCTTAGGACAGATTCCCTGTCCTAAGTGCATTTGATAATGCACTTAGGACAGGGAATTCATTGGCTAATGGAAGATACTGGTTAAAGAAGTGAATCACACACAAAAAATTATAGATAGGCACATCAAAATTTTTATTTTAAATGAAAGTAACTGCATTCTTTTGCCAAGCTTTTGATATAAAGCCCAGGCTTTTTCTTTGAATGTTGGTCAGTTAGCTGGAGTTTGGCCTAATCTTTCTGTCATAAACCACACCCATTACACATCCTTTACTATTTCTAGTGATAATCTCTTTAAAAAGAAGAAAAACCTTAAAGACAAACTGAGTGCAAAGTCCCTCTAGATTTTTATAATTGCTTTCCCACTTTAACCATTGCTCAACAATTCATTTTCATTGAATCTTTTCATAAATATTCAACCAAGTTCACCAAAAAAACCTTTCTTTTTGTACCCATATGTTGTATGTTTATGTAACATTTAATTTAGTTTATTAATAATAATGACAAGTTTAACTGGGATGAAACAGGCTGAGGAAGAAATTACCTGGGGAGGTATAAAACTCAACTGATGGTAGCCGAGGGGTTCTAGAGAGTGGTCTTCTGGCTGTGGTGGCTATCAGTTGGTATGATTCTGTGTGATATTGGGCACACTCTCAGCAATGATTCTTGGGGCCAACCAGAACCCCTCTGCTCCACCACCTCTGCCCTGCCCCACCACCTCCCTCTTCCTCATGGCTGTAAGTTCATCTGCAAGCTCAGGGCCCTCCTTCCTCAAACAGCTTAGCTACTAGTGCTGGCCAGACCTGCCATGCTCAGTGCAAAGCCCCACTGAGTATATGACAGCATGTGTCCATATGCTGGTCATCCTCATGGTGTTGCAGTACAACTTCATGCACATGCCTAGGTGTTAGATACCATCTGTGGCTGGTTTGGCCACAAAGTTCTGTAATATAGAAGAAACTGTTTCCAAAACCTAAATGCTATAGCTAGCCCAGAGCAGTTTTGCCACATAAAGTAAGTTGGCTGGGGTCTTGGGATAACATGGTAGGGGGTACGAAATGCAGTGAAAGCCCTCTTTTGATGCTCCCCCCCCTGCGTAGCTGATTCCACATCCTGTACAGCTGACCCTTGTCACCTCCCTAATTCAGCTCCCTTGGTGGAACTAGGGAAAAGAGACGCACATCCATTCAATCATGCCAAGCATGGTATCATCTCTTTGTTGACAACAATATCATTTAAAATTGGAAGGGTAAAGTCAATTTGCATAGTTTTATGTGACAGCGTGTATGGCCTCAACCACCTTGAAACCCCAGGGTAATCAATTCCACAGAATAGTAATTTCCTTTCCCTTCCTTTTTCTAATCATCTTGCTGGTCAGCTACCCTAGAATTTTTTTTTTTTTTTTTGAGGGGTGGAGGTGGTAGGGTGAAAGGTGGGAATACAGTATTTAAAAGGCTTATGTGAAAACTAAGGGCAATGGAAATCAAGGGATATGTTGGGCGAGAAAATTCTTGAGAATCACCAATACTGAGGATGGAATCAAAATTCAGAGTGACGTCTGTATAGTAGAAGAGATTAGATATACATAGCAATTACATATTTCAGAACTTCAGAAAAAAAATAACAGACTTTGAGAAAATAATAGACTTAGAAAATGTCTATGAAATAGTTAAACCAAAAAAGCAAGGATGTCTAGGCCAGCGGTAACCAGGTCAATGCATCCTGAGAGCCCCAGGTTACATACATGGTGACAGAAGGAGAACAGCTTCTAGGTCACAGGTTAGGGTGATGCTTTTTTCAGGGTTCCTGGTCCTCTTTCCACATTTTTCCTTTTGTCATCTTTATCAAACCCTTTTCAAATTACAGCATTATTTCTATATTGTCCCCAAAGAAGTACCACTACATGGGCTTTGTACTCATACCCATCTCTCATCTAGCCTACCTTGAGCTGACCTAGATTACTTGGGCCTCATCTGGTGTGTTGTGGGGCTCTCCTAAATGTGCATTGCCCACATACCTCTGTGACATATTTGAACAAAGTCATTTCCATTCTCTATCCCAGTCTTACATACCTACAAGTTCTCCACTAATTGCATAACCCATATAGCACTGTCCCTTTCTGTGCACGGGTTAATTTATTACAGATTACACTGATGCCATTGTCAACCTCCCCCCACCTCAGTAGCTTCCAAGACTCTGAAAGCCACCACAGAGTCCCCTCTTCAGACACTGCCCCCTTCTCCTAGGCCTTTACTAGCTCTGTCTCCTGGTTATTTTCTCGAGCTTGCAACAGGTACTTTCTTCCCCAGCTTACCACCAGGCCCTGAGGCTTCCTTCCACTCTACTGTGGGCTTAACAAAATATCCTCTCAACAAAGGCTGGTCTCTTTCTACATGGAAATTCTCTTCTGGCAGCTACATGGGAAACAAAACTGAAAACTTCATACCTCTGATTCCCACTGGTTGGCCAGCTGCTTGTTTTGCCCACAGCTCTTAATGGCTCACTGGAATGAGACTCTGCTGCTCCCTTTGCTGCAGCAACCCACCTTCTTTTTGGAATTCTGGTTTTTGGAAGCTCTCTGTTTCCATCTTTATTGGCCTACCTTAACCTCAACACAAACTGTCACACACTGCTACCTTAGCACATTCTGTGATAAATTTATCAGCAGAAAGAACTATCACTCAAACAAGACAGCAAAGCAACTCTCCAGGGGTGTCATTCTTGGTAACAAAAGAAATAAGGGATTTCATTTATTTTGCAATAATTAGCTTTTCCCCTCCACCATCATCCAGGTTATCTCTAACACTTTCCTCAAGCTACTTCCTGGGGTGGTCTAGTACAGCTCTGGATTTCAACCTGGTTATCTGGTTATATTCAATACCAAATCCTTGACTATTATCCATCCTTTTAAGAAACCACATCACAATTGTTCTGAAACATTATGCTGCACAAGAATCTCCTGGAGAATGTGTTTAAAAGGCAGGTGTCCAGGACCCTTCTCTGCAATTCTGCTTCAGTAGATCCAGGAACCTACCTCTTTCTCCTAAGTGATTCTAAAGCCAGTAGAGGAGAAGCATATTCCTACTTATTTATTTATCTATTTGAGAGAGAGGGAGAGCAGGCACACAGTGGGGGCAGGACAGAAGGGGAGGGAGAGGGACAAGCAGGCTCCCTACAGAGCACAGAGCCTGATGCAGGACTTGATCCGAGACCCTAAGACCACAACCAAGAGTCAGACACCCAGCCAACTGAGCCAACCGGTGCCCTGAGGAGGAACATATTCTTTCCCAAAGTGGGCCATTCATACTCTGGTGGCCCAAGACATTTTAATAGTTTTGTGTTTACTTTAATTTACATTTTTAAAAATCCATAGAATAGTAAAAAACATGATTTCATAGATACTTCTTAGGAGGCTATGTAAAAATAGTGAGTTAATTGAAAGGATTATTAAGCAAATAACAGAGTGGAGTGCATATGGTAAAAAAAAACTGTGAAAGTGGCACATAAATGATGAATCTGGAAAAACAACGAGTCAAGGATTAGGATTGCTTCTATGAATACTCAACAGGGCTGTATTTAAACTTCTAGGATATTTCTTTGACATATAGCATGTGTTGCTTTTTTTTTAAATTATAAAACTACAGAAAGTTCAAAACTTCATGAAAATAGAAAGAAGAAAGTAGCAATTACTGCCATTAAGAGTTTACTGCTTGCATCTTGATCCTGCTTTCCTCCATCGGGCCTGATCTTACTTTCTGTCTCTCAGTCTCGCTCAGTCTCTCTTTCTCAATCCTTTATTCTTCACGTTTTTAAAACATACTGCACATACAAACTGACCAATCTTTTTAAATTTTTTTTAAGATTTTGCCATGCCAGTAAATAGTTTCCAAAAAGATAATTGTTATGGTTAATGACATTCAGCACAGAGCAGTGATTAAGGGCATGTGGGCCAACCTGCCTGGTTTCAAACCCCAGTTCTGACTTGGGTAGATTATTTAACTGTCCTGTGCTTTCATTTCCCATTTGTAATATGGGAATAGTAGCCCTCCTAAGTCATAGAATTGAAGTAAAAGAGATGGAGTACTTAGAACACATTATAAGTTCTTGAATCCCATGTATTATCATATTTAAATAATTAAATCATTTATTTTTTGATGTTTTATATTCTTTAGAATGTTTGTGATTCCTATAGGACCTTGATCCCAGGGTCACAAAATCCATTTTTAATAATGTAAGTGGAGCAACAGCTCTTATGTTTACTAATTCCCATGGCCTGCCTACTTTGGCTCTTTGTTTTTTATACTGCTCCTAACGCTGACTTCTATTGTGTGTATTCAAAATGTCTTCGCACTCTTAGCTTAAGCAAATATGACCATTCTTTCACACCAGAGGTAAGTGGCTCTGTTGCCATCAAATATAGGTCTTATTGCTTTGGTCCTATGACTCCAGGATAAACTAACATGAGGGGATTATTCTCTCAAATATAGTTTGTTGTCTGCACCCAGGTGCCCTTTACTAACACCAAAGTAAGTTCTCAGTTTCAAGAAGAGACTTAACTACACACAAACTTGGTCAGCCTCTAAGACAGTCATTCTCAATTATTCTGCTCAAAACTTGAATGTGTCTCCATCAACCTTGCAGGCAGAAGTCAGCCTTAACCTCTCTATTTCATCTCTCCTCTGTGAAGGTTCTGGCTTATGGTTTGGACTGTACTTTAGCAGCTGGTGGGAATTCTAGCAAGTACCTCGAAGGCCCTGCCAGAGTCCTGCTCTTTTCTATGCCTCTTGCTACTAACAAGTTTCATTAAAATCTAAATATAATCTACTTAAAGATACTGCAACTGCTTTTGCTTTATTCTGCAAGGGAAAATCCTTAGTTCTACATGTTTTGTTATAGGTAGCGGCTATGGGAAGACTGAACCACACAAATCAAACCTAATTCTGGATGACAGACAGAGAACAATTGTGCAGTCTGCAATGGATGGTCCACTATTACACAGATCTCTGTGATAGCAAATTAGGAAAAGCAGCACCTAGAGCTTTAAATATACCTTTACGTCCCTCAGTTTTCATTTTGAAAAATTACAAACCTACAGAAAGTTCCTAAGAAGAGTATAATGAACACCCATATAAACTTTATCTAGGTCCCCTAATTATTAATATTTTATCACATTTGCTTTCCCTGTCAGTGTATGTATGTATTTGTTTATATATGTAAATTAAACAAATATATACATTTTTATATATATACACATAAATATGCATATTCTTCTTATTATTACTATTTTGTTGACACATTATGCACAAGAATAAAAACATTCTCTTACATGATAATCATAAGAATGAAAATTTAAGTGGCACCTGGGTGGCTCAATCTGTTAAGCATCTGCCTTCAGCTCAGGTCCTGATCTCAGGGTCCTGGGACCTTGCTCCATGGTGGGCTCTGTGCTCATCAGAGAGTCTCTTCTCCCTCTGCCCCTCTCCCCTGTTCATGTGTATGCATTCTCTCTCTCTTGCAAAAAATGAAATAAAAATCTAAAAAAAAAAGAATGAAAATTTAACATTGATACGATACCATTATGCATCACACAGGTCAAATTCCCCCAATTATCTCTATAATCTGTTTTAACCTAAATTAGTTCCCAGTCTTTCTCTCGCTTTTACAACACTGGCAAGCATGTTTTGTTGATGATGATGTTTTGTTTTACAGAATGTTTCTCAATTCGGATCACGTTGATTACTTTCTCATAATTAAATTCAAGTTAAACTGGGAGTTGGAGAGGTACAGCAGAAATACTTCATAGATGACATTATGTACATCAAATAAGGAGCCTCATGATGTCAATTTTGTACTTCATGGGTGGTACTAAGTGTGGTCTCTTGGTGAAGGTGATATTCACCAGATTTCTGCATTGTGAAAAGTACATTTTACCTTTTAATACGAATTAAAATGGGATAATACGAATCTATGGGATGAAATTGTTTGAATATCCTATTTCCTAATGTTCTTTCTACCCAGTGATTTTAGTATCCCCTGATAATTTTTGACTAAATAGTTGTAATTACTATGGTTTGTAAAATGATAATTTCCTATTCTATTATAACTACTACATTTATAATTGGCATTTTTTCCTAAGAAAGGCTTTCCCTTCTTCCCTTCTCCCTAAATTTATTTCCTAATCTGTATGAGTTCACAGATACTTTAAAAATTCAATGTGTTCAGTCAGTTCCTGTCATTGTTCTCATTTTGATGCATGGATTATTCCAAAGTCAGCCAGAGGGAACCCCTTCAAGCTGATCGATAAGCTTTTGATGAAGACTCTGTACTCATGGTCTGATTTTTGGACAATTACATTTAAAAGCGAAAGGAATAGAGGGGGCTGAAACTCATCAGACACACACATTGCTTGACTAATTCCTTTTTTTTTTTTTAAAGATTTTATTTATTTGTCAGAGAGAGAGCAGGAGCGAGCACAGGCAGACAGAGTGGCAGGCAGAGGCAGAGGGAGAAGCAGGCTCCCTACTGAGCAAGGAGCCCGATGTGGGACTCGATCCCAAGACGCTGGGATCATGACCTGAGCTGAAGGCAGCCGCTTAACCAACTGAGCCACCCAGGCGTCCCTGTTTGACTAATTCTTACAAAAACCTACAAAGTAAGTAATATCTGTATTTTATTGAGATATTTTAAAGTTCTGTAATTAATATAAAAGTCCAATACACAGATATTACAGTACCCATGGACATTCAGGATAGAACTCAAGAATATCAACAGGTAAATAAATGGAAGTTCATAATAGAGCCAGCACTAACATCTCCTTTATACACACTTGATAAAAATATTTTTGCTTATAGGAATGTGTTTGTCTGTGTGTATTTGCCCAGTTTTTCAGTGATGTTAATCCAGAATCACATAACATATTGTGGGTGGTTAAACACACATAATCTAATGCTTAGCTAGCTTTATGGAGTACAAGCTCTCAACTACTTCCCCTTAACTAATTTCCGGGTTCAGAGATGCTCTCCATTCCCTGCAAACTGAATTTTCTGTTATGCACAACATGCTGAGCACTTGAGGGCAGTAACTACTCTCCAATGTACCCAAGGACTTCTGCTCCCACTCTGTGGTCGTTTGCTACCCAAAAGTCAGTAGTGTTTGTTCCCAAACATGTTGGGGTTAATTAGACTTGTGATTGTAGTATTTTAATTAATTAAATAAGCATATTTTAATTAAATATGAAAACTGACAAACAAGGAGAGCAGAAAAGAGAGTCATTGTTATTCAGAAAGTGAAATTGAATGCTTGGGACTCAACAGTTCCAAGTTATTTTTTTAAAAAATGACTACTACCATAGTTGTAAACAAAAGATTGCAACAGGAATCAGGAAAGTCCTATCAGATTCTAGATTTAGGTTGCCTTAGAAATGCCACCTTTGGGACGCCTGGGTGGCTCAGTTGGTTAAGCGGCTGCCTTCGGCTCAGGTCATGATCCCAGCGTCCTGGGATCGAGTCCCACATCGGGCTCCTTGCTCGGCAGGGAGCCTGCTTCTCCCTCTGCCTCTGCCTACCACTCTGTCTGCCTGTGCTCTCTCTCTCTCTCTCTAACTAACTAATAAATAAATAAAATCTTAAAAAAAAAAAAAAAGAAATGCCACCTTTACCTTAAATAAACTAAAACTAGAAATAGATGCATTATGGATATGATTTATGCAAGAAAGTCTCCAAAATAAAAATCTACATTTGAGGGGCAGGTGTGAAGACCTTGACTCTACAGCAGAACATTGTCAAATGAGGAATCATGCATGCTTTATTATTGTGTTTTTTAGGATTTCAGACTTTAACCAAATTTTTGGATTAATTAATCCATTACTGCTTTTGGTCTTTTCAAGTAAGTTTCTACTGTAAAGTTCTCATTCTAAAATGGTTTCAATCAATCTTATTTAAGGTTTCTGTGTCTTTAAAAAGTCTCATGGTGAAGAAGCATTTTAGGTACCACTAAAAATCTGTATTTGGTTGGGGCACCTGTCTGGCTCGGTTGGAACAGTGTACAACTCTTGATCTCAGGACTGTGAGCTCGAGCCCCATGTTGGGTGTAGAGATTACTTAAATGAAAAAAAAAGAAAAAGAAAGAAATCTGTACTTAGACTACAGGGACCCAAATGGCCACTGCAGCTTAGCCTCTGATGCCCAGAATGGATCCCCCAGTAAGAAGGTGTCTAAACAACATTCATGTCTGTTGAACATAACCAAGCAGAAAACATTCTGGGACTTTATATACTATCTGTATATCACATTACATGTTGCATATAAAGTTTCTACGAATGTCTGCCTTTCAGGAATGGCTCTCACTTCTTCTGAATCTCCCTAAACACCTAACACTGTTCCTGCTTTTCCTAAATTAGATCTTCAAAAAGATTAGCTGAGAAGATATTATATAATAGTACAGCATTCAAAGGCAGTATTGGAAATGGCCTTTTTTTTTTTTAAAGATTTTATTTATTTATTTGATAGAGATCACAAGTAGGCAGAGAGGCAGAGAGAGAGAGAGGAGGAAGCAGGCTGTCTGAAGAGCAGAGAGCCCGACGCGGGGCTCGATCCCACGACCCTGGGATCGTGACCTGAGCCGAAGGCAGCGGCTTTAACCCACTGAGCCACCCAGGTGCCCCGGAAATGGCCTATCTTCTGGGTGCACCATCATTAGCCCTTTACTATTCTGATATGAGGTCAAGATTTTATATGGCTTCTGGATTTGATTGCTACTTTACTACCAATCTAGAGCAGGGTAAAACTGCTGCTGTTCATGTAGGAGGCACTTAACTTGTATTTATGGAAGATGATGTTTCTTTCTTTTGCTTCTGAAAATATTCAGGAGTTCAAATGACATCAAGTGGCCAGGACACAGCAGCCACACGCAGCAGCTACACGTTTCCAGGGTTGGGGGAGGGACATACCCAAAGGACTCCTACTGTGCTCTGCCCTCCAAGTATATCTGTAGTACAGAACCAATCTCTCCCCCAGGGGCTGGAGAATCAGCCTCACCCTTTCAGCAAAAGAAAGAAACTGAGTACAAAAGCATGGGCATCAGAGCATAAACAGAGCAATGTCATGTCACATCATATCACAGTGATTTGGATAGAGCCCCACTGCTGACTGAATCTAGTCCAGACTCCTTGGGTTGACATCCCACCTTCCCGCCTTTACTCCCTCTACTCCCATGTGCATATAGACACTACAGTAAAAACAGGAAACTCTTTTCTCAAATGGGCCCTGTCTTAACCTGAATTGCTTTTCCCACCCTATTCAAACCAATCTATTTCTGCCTATTGAAATCTCACCCATCCCTTAAGGTTAGTCTGGTCAAATGTCACTTTTCCTTGAAGACTTCCTTGATTTCTCTATCACATGGTTATCTGACTCTCCTTTGAGCCTTTAGTTTACTTGACATATTTTGCCTCATTGTATTATCATTTTTGACTTCACCTCCTATGCTCCTTGCAAGCACACATTAGGTTTTACTCAGTTTGCATTTTCAGCTGTTGCCCAGTTGGAGCCTTGGACATAGAACGTGTTTAACCTCTAAATAAATGTTTGATAGCCATTCTGTGGGTTGAATTGTATAAGTTCTTGACTCGACAACCAAGTAGCGCAATGCTGGAAAAGTTTAAGAAATATTTTTAGGAGGTAAAAGGAATCTAGAATTGGAATGAAAATATTCTACTCTAAACCATGAAATCATCTGAGCTGAAAAATAATGCTTAGAATTCAGATAGAAAATTTGACTTCCAGAGATGTTCTTATATGTATGCTATAAATAGATTGTGTTTATTCCAAGGCAACTTTATTTATTGAACACGGGGGAAAATATCACTTCTCTTCTATTTTTTTGACACTTTTAAACTCTTGTTTTCACTATTTTTTTACCAGTTTATTAATTTAATTCTTAAAATACCAATAGTCTTAAAAATGATTTAAGACTGTCCACTTTTTTGACATTGAGTGATCAAATACACAACCCTAAAGACTGATACTTCAAATAGATATAGGGAACTACTTCTTATATGTAAATCATCTCTATAATTTATTATTAATACATTCTATAATTGATATATCTATTTTCTCCTTGCTTTTCTGCCACAGAGTTGGGTGGCAGGCAGCTGAACAAGCACTGAAGAACTTTCCCTATTAACTTTATTCTGGTGTTCAGGATGGACTGTGACATTGACAGCATTATGGATCACTTAGCATCCACCCCTCCCCTTTATTTTTTCTAGTACTTTGTTCTCTTGGGGATGAGGGGCATTTCAAGGTGGGTTCAGTGCATTAAATATGTGTGTGGTCTGACTACAGTACCAGAATGGTATACACTAATGATCTCATTCCAGATTCTGGCTTCATTTTCATCTCTGTGTGTGTGCAATGCACTCAGCTAGATCACCATCAGCCAGACACATTCCCAATTCCACTCATCTTGCTTATTTGCTGAGGTTTTCCACATGTGCCATCCACACCACTGTGTTTCTTAGATTTGGGGGCAAGTTTCCTTAAATGTGTGCATATGAAATGCATCTGTACTTGAATATAAAACTTATGTTTTGGAAAGGTGACAAGAAAATAAGGAAAGGGGGAAAAGACTACATTTATTCATTTTGCATATAAAGTGCAAGTACAGAGCATATGAAAGTGAAATGTATGGTTTTAAATTACAAAAGAGAAAAAGAACAATATCCTCCTGGCTTTGGCATGATGACAAGGCTTCAATGCTTAAATGTAAAATTGCCAGTCTTGAGTGATAGCAGAAAACAGCTTAATTACCTCTGTCCAAAATGCTGGCCCCACAATGATCTATATAAGACCATGTTCTGGCAAAACTCATATACTTATAGACAAATGACTAGAGGTTCTGAATGATATATGAGATGACCAGTATTTCTTTGGCCAAGTGCCCCTTTCATATAAATATGGGAATTTAAGTCTTAAAGCCCTCTATTTTGTCATTTCGGGGTTTGCAGAGCTCTCATATGAAAGAGAAGCCTTTGCACTTGCTATTCCTTCTGCATCGAATTCTCTTCCTGCAGATATGCACGAGGTTTGTTCTCTCATCTCTTTCAGTGGGAGGTTATGTTACATATGGTAAGGTGGTCACCCAATTGTAAAAATTCTATCTATGTTCCTTCCTTTTTGTATTTTCTCCACATAGCACTTATTACTACCTGAATGATTCGATATATTTTTGTTTATAGACAAAATTTTTATATATTTTATATTTATATTTTGTTTATATTTTTATTTATATTATATTTATATTTATATTTTGTTTATATCTTTGTTTATATTTTGTTTATAGTCTCTCTCCAGCACTTGAAGGGCAAGAATTTTTAACAATTGTAATGCTGTATCCCCAGCCCCAAGAAGATGCTTGGCATATAATAAGAATGCAATAAATATTTGCTAGGTGAAAATGAGTAAATGTAGTCTTTCCCCCCTTTCCTTATTTTCTTGTCACCTTTCCAAAACATAAATCCAATCATGTAACTCCCATGCTTATAAATTTTCAATAGCTCCTTATTACCTACAGAATATAGTTCAAATGCCTTTCCTTGGCACACAGAATTCCAACACAGCTCTCCATTTTTTCCTCTTAGCCCTTAACCATTCAATATTGCCCAAATACGCCTTGATCCTCACCTCACTACACTTTTGTGCACACTCTTCTTTTCACCTACAATGCCTTCCCCACCTTCCTATCTGGATAACTCCTGATCATCCAGCAGGATCCAGCTGAAGCTGGGGCTCCTCTAGGAAATTTTCCTCATCTATTTCAGGCAGAATCAGCCTGTCCCTTATATGGTTTCCTACATTTATTATAGCACCAATGACATGGAGTTACAGTTATTTATACATCAGTGTTCTTCCACTGAACTGTGATATTAGCCTTTGTCTTCCTTAGTCTCAATCATAATAAGATTATACATGTAAAGCTTCCCAGACTAGTTAAAACGCAGTTGATGCATAACCTCCCTTCATTTCTTTCTTCTCCACTATGCATCAAAGCAGAGTCTGCTTAACATGACATATAAAGTCCTCAAGAACTAGAAACATTGTCTAATATCTTTGAATTTTAGTGAGTTCTAAAAAGACTGACATTTTACAAGATTTTTGAATGGAATAATGGATGGATGCATGGATAGCTGGATTAATGGATAAACAAATGGATAGATAAATGGATAGATGCATAGACAAACGGGCTAAACTTCCAATCCTTTCTAAGACCCACTTATTTATTAATTTTTGCGATACTACTTTTCCTCATAACTATTTCATTACCATTCTTTCTTCTATGTACAATTATCCCTTCACGTGCCCAATAGTTGGGGATATAAATGATTAATTGCAATCTCAAATGATTAACTTTGGAAACCTAAGGTTTATGTATAAAAAGGTGGGGGGGAGGGTTTATCTGAGGCCAGGCTGAAAACCTGGACAAAAAATTTACTTTGTACAGTGCACAAAGCAACAGCTCCCAATTTTTCAACTTCTTAATGTATTATTCAGTCTTTGGGGGATAAACATTGGGCAAATAAAGTTTGAGTTGAATCCATTGGAAATTGTTTCATACTTGATTCCAAAAAAGGATTAAAAGGACTTGACATAGAATAGAGTGATTTTATCAAGGCAGAGGACACTGTGGAAGAAAGGTCACAGAATGTAGCTGAATACACAGGAACTGCCATAAATCACATTAGCAATCAACACAACCTGGGTTCTATGCCCACCAGTAGTGGCCTGTATTTGAAAGAAAAGTATAAATTCTTCACCCAACACTAAGTTTTGCAGTTCTAAGGTGTAAAAAGCATTTCTTCCTAAGCCCATCCAGGTATCAGACTATGACCGAAAAATAGCCCCATTTTGCTTTAGTTATAAAATACATAGGATAGGAAAAGCAATAGCATCCACAGTGCAGGATCAAGTGACAACAGACTTCTGTACCAGTGGTTTCCACATGTGAGACTTGTAACCCTGTGCTTCCTACACCTCTTTTATTCTGGAAATCTCATCTATCATTACTTGACTCACCCAAGCCAGTTCCTGGCCAACTCCTATTGTAACACCTTCAACATTGAAATCACTCTTTCTAACCATAGAGTTCTATCTCTCTTCTACCATCCCTTTCCTCCTGCTGAGCCCATCCTCTTCAGGATCTCTGGAACTTCGCCTTGGAAATACATTAAGATATCTGAGGCAAGAATGCCAGTTTTACTCCAATAATTCATCTTCCTTTCTCAGGATAATAGAAGCCCCAAGTTTTTTTTTTGTTTTTTGTTTTTTTTTTTTACTTTATTTAAGCTTTATTTAACCATATGATGTAACCCCACCCCCCTCACCCAACCCCTCTTCCCCCCACCCCCCTCAGTTTGTTTTATGACATTAAGAGTCTCTTTTGGTTTTTCTCCCTCCCGATCCCATCTTCTTTCATTTTTACTTTTCCTACCACCTTAACTCCCACCCCCATTGCATCTCCACTTCCTCATATCAGGGAGATCATGTGGTAGTTGTCTTTCTCCAGTTGACTTATTTCGCTAAGCATAATACGCTCTAGTTCCATCCATGTCGTCGCAAATGGTAAGATTTCATTTCTTTTGATGGCTGCATAGTATTCCATCGTATATATATACCACCTCTTCTTTATCCATTCATCTGTTGATGGACATCTAGGTTCTTTCCATAACTTGGCTATTGTGGACATTGCTGCTATAAACATTCGGGTACACGTGCCCCTTTGGATCACTACGTTTGTATCTTTGGGATAAATACCCAGTAGTGCAATTGCTGGGTCATAAGGTAGCTCTATTTTCAATTTTTTGAGGAACCTCCATGCTGTTTTCCAGAGTGGTTGCACCAGCTTGCATTCCCACCAACAGTGTAGGAGGGTTCCCCTTTCTCCACATCCTCGCCAGCATCTGTCATTTCCTGACTTGTTCATTTTAGCCATTCTGACTGGTGTGAGGTGGTATCTCATTGTGGTTTTGATTTGTATTTCCCTGATGCCCAGTGATGTGGAGCACTTTTTCATGTGTCTGTTGGCCATCTGGATGTCTTCTTTGCAGAAATGTCTGTTCATGTCCTCTGCCCATTTCTTGATTGGATTATTTGTTCTTTGGGTGTTGAGTTTGCTAAGCTCTTTGTAGATTTTAGATACTAGCCCTTTATCAGATAGGTCATTTGCAAATATCTTTTCCCACTCTGTCAGTTGTCTTTTGGTTTTGTTGACTGTTTCCTTTGCTGTGCAAAAGCTTTTGATCTTGATGAAGTCCCAATATTTCATTTTTTCCCTTGCTTCCCTTGCCTTTGGGGTTGTTCCTAGGAAGAAGTTGCTGCGGCTGAGGTCGAAGAGGTTGCTGCCTGTGTTCTCCTCAAGGATTTTGATGGATTCCTTTCTCACGTTGAGGTCCTTCATCCATTTTGAGTCTATTTTCATGTGTGGTGTAAGGAAATGGTCCAATTTCATTTTTCTGCATGTGGCTGTCCAATTTTCCCAACACCATTTGTTGAAGAGGCTATCTTTTTTCCATTGGATGTTCTTTCCTGCTTTGTCGAAGATTAGTTGACCATAGAGTTGAGGGTCTATTTCTGGGCTTTCTATTCTATTCCATTGATCTATGTGTCTGTTTTTGTGCCAGTACCATACTGTCTTAATGATGACAGCTTTGTAGTAGAGCTTGAAGTCGGGAATTGTGATGCCACCAACTTTGGTTTTCTTTTTCAATATTCCTTTGGCTATTCGAGGTCTTTTCTGGTTCCATATAAATTTTAGGATTATTTGTTCCATTTCTTTGAAAAAATTGGATGGGATTTTGATAGGCATTGCATTAAATGTGTAGATAGCTTTAGGTAGCATAGACATTTTCACAATATTTATTCTTCCAATCCATGAGCATGGAACATTTTTCCATTTCTTTGTGTCTTCCTCAATTTCTTTCATGAGTACTTTATAGTTCTCTGAGTATAGATTCTTTGCCTCTTTCGTTAGGTTTATTCCTAGGTATCTTATGGTTTTGGGTGTAATTGTAAATGGGATTGACTCCTTAATTTCTCTTTCTTCTGTCTTGTTGTTGGTGTAAAGAAATGCAACTGATTTCTGTGCATTGATTTTATATCCTGACACTTTACTGAATTCCTGTACAAGCTCTAGCAGTTTTGGAGTGGAGCCTTTTGGGTTTTCCACATATAGTATCATATCATCTGCAAAGAGCGATAGTTTGACTTCTTCTTTGCCGATTTGGATGCCTTTAATTTCTTTTTGTTGTCTGATTGCTGAGGCTAGGACTTCTAGTACTATGTTGAATAGTAGTGGTGATAGTGGACATCCCTGCCGTGTTCCTGACCTTAACGGAAAAGCTCTCAGTTTTTCTCCATTGAGAATGATACTTGCCGTGGGTTTTTCATAGATGGCTTTGATAATATTGAGGTATGTGCCTTCTATCCCTACACTTTGAAGAGTTTTGATTAGGAAGGGATGTTGCACTTTATCAAATGCTTTTTCAGCATCTATTGAGAGTATCATATGGTTCTTGTTCTTTCTTTTGTTGATGTACTGTATCACATTGATTGATTTGCGGATGTTGAACCAACCCTGCTGCCCTGGAATAAATCCCACTTGGTCGTGGTGAATAATCCTTTTAATGTACTGTTGGATCCTATTGGCTAGTATTTTGGTGAGAATTTTCGCATCTATGTTCATCAAGGATATTGGTCTGTAATTCTCTTTTTTGATGGGATCCTTGTCTGGTTTGGGGATCAAGGTGATGCTGGCCTCATCAAATGAGTTTGGAAGTTTTCCTTCCATTTCTATTTTTTGGAACAGTTTCAGGAGAATAGGAATTAATTCTTCTTTAAATGTTTGGTAGAATTCCCCTGGGAAGCCATCTGGCCCTGGGCTTTTGTTTGTTTGGAGATTTTGGATGACTGTTTCAATCTCCTTACTGGTTATGGGCCTATTCAGGTTTTCTATTTCTTCCTGGTTCAGTTTTGGCAGTTTATATGTCTCTAGGAAAGCATCCATTTCTTCCAGATTGTCGAATTTGTTGGCATATAGTTGTTCATAATATGTTCTTATGATTGTTTGTATTTCTTTGGTGTTGGTTGTGATCTCTCCTCTTTCATTCATGATTTTATTTATTTGGGTCCTTTCTCTTTTCTTTTGGATAAGTCTGGCCAGGGGTTTATCAATCTTATTAATTCTTTCAAAGAACCAGCTCCTAGTTTCATTGATTTGTTCTATTGTTTTTTTGGTTTCTATTTCATTGATTTCTGCTTTGATCTTTATTATTTCTCTTCTCCTGCTGGGTTTAGGCTTTCTTTGTTGCTCTCTCTCGAGTTCCTTAAGGTGTAGGGTTAGGTTGTGTATTTGAGACCTTTCCTGTTTCTTGAGATAGGCTTGTATCGCTATATATTTTCCTCTCAGGACTGCCTTTGCTGTGTCCCACAGATTTTGGACCGTTGTGTTTTCATTATCATTTGTTTCCATGGTTTTTTTCAATTCTTCTTTAATTTCCTGGTTGACCCATTCATTTTGTAGAAGGATGCTGTTGAGCCTCCATGTATTTGTGCTCTTTCCACATTTCCTCTTGTGATTGAGTTCTAGCTTCAGAGCATTGTGGTCTGAAAATATGCAGGGAATGATCCCAATCTTTTGATACCTGTTGAGACCTGATTTATGACCCAGGATGTGATCTATTCTGGAGAATGTTCCATGGGCACTAGAGAAGAACGTGTATTCTGTTGCTTTGGGGTAGAATGTTCTGAATATATCTGTGATGTCCATCTGCTCCAGTGTGTCATTTAAGACCTTTATTTCCTTGTTGATCTTTTGCTTGGATGATCTGTCCATTTCAGTGAGGGGTGTATTAAAGTCTCCAACTATTATTGTATTCTTGTCAATGTGTTTCTTTGATTTTGTTATTAATTGGTTTATATAGTTGGCTGCTCCCATGTTAGGGGCATAGATATTTAAAATTGTTAGATCTTCTTGTTGGACAGACCCTTTGAGTATGATGAAGTGTCCTTCCTCATCTCTTATTATAGTCTTTGGCTTAAAATCTAATTGATCTGATATAAGGATTGCCACCCCAGCTTTCTTCTGATGTCCATTAGCATGGTAAATTGTTTTCCACCCCCTCACTTTCAATCTGGAGGTGTCTTCAGGTCTAAGATGAGTTTCTTGTAGGCAGCATATTGATGGGTTTTGTTTTTTTATCCATTCTGAAACCCTGTGTCTTTTGATTGGGGTATTTAGCCCATTTACATTCAGGGTAACTATTGAGAGATATGAGTTTAGTGCCATTGTATTGCCTGTATGGTGATTGTTACTGTATAATGTTTTTGTTCCTTTCTGGTAATACTTTTAGGGTCTCTCTTTGCTTAGAGGACCCCTTTCAATATTTCCTGTAGAGCTGGTTTGGTGTTTACAAACTCTTTCAGTTTTTGTTTGTCCTGGAAGCTTTTTATCTCTCCTTCTATTTTCAATGATAACCTAGCTGGATAAAGTATTCTTGGCTGCATGTTTTTCTCGTTTAGTGCTCTGAATATATCATGCCAGTTCTTTCTGGCCTGCCAGGTCTCTGTGGATAAGTCTCCTGCCAATCTAATATTTTTACCATTGTACGTTACAGACTTCTTGTCCCGTGCTGCTTTCAGGATTTTCTCTTTGTCGCTAAGACTTGTAAATTTTACTATTAGGTGGCGGGGTGTGGGTCGATTCCTATTGATTTTGAGAGGTATTCTCTGGGCCTCCTGGATTTTGATGCTTGTTCCCCTTGCTATATTAGGGAAATTCTCTACAATAATCCTCTCCAGTATACCTTCTGCTCCTATTTCTCTTTCTTCTTCTTCTGGAATCCCAATTATTCTAATGTTGTTTCGTCTTATGGCATCACTTATCTCTCGAATTCTCCCCTGGTGGTCCAGTAGTTGATTGTCTCTCCTTTGGTCTGCTTCATTATTCCCTGCCATTTGGTCTTCTATATCACTAATTCTGTCTTCTGCCTCATTTATCCTAGCAGTAAGAGCCTCCATTTTTGATTGCACCTCATTAATAGCTTTTTTTATTTCAACTTGATTAGACTTTATTTCTTTTATTTCTCCAGAAAGGGTTTTTATTTCTCCTGACAGGGTTTCTCTAATATCTTCCATGCCTTTTTCGAGCCTGGCTAGGACCTTGAGAATCGTCATCCTGAATTCCAGATCTGACATATTACCAATGTCTGTATTGATTAGGTCCCTAGCCTTCGGTCCTGTCTCCTGCTCTTTTTTTTTGTGGTGAGTTTTTCCACCTTGTCATTTTGTCCAGATAAGAATCCGCTGTTCTCCTTGTTAAGTGAACTTGGTCTTGGCTGTATTTCTTTGATCTTCTGGGGGAGGGGCCTGTTGTAGTGATTCTCAGGTGTCTTTGCCCCAGGCGGAGTTGCACCGCCCTTACCAGGGGCCGGGCTAAGTAATCCTCTCAGGTTTGCTTTCAGGAGCTTTTGTTCCCTGAACGCGCTTTCTGTAGAGTTCTGGAGGACGGGAATGACAATGGCAGCCTCCCAATCTCCGGTTCAGAGGAGCCGAGAGCTAGGGGCCCCAGTCTTCAGTGCGCCTTCAGAGAAAAGCGTTTAATCCCTCCAGTCTCCCTAGCCCACGTTTGCGCCGGAGAGTGCATGCGCGCGTTCGCCCGCAGACACCGCGCGCCCGCAAACACCGCAGGCCCGCAGACCCCGCGGGCCGCCGACACCGCGGGCCCGCCGACACTGCGCGCACCCGCAGACCGCGCGCGCCCGCAGACCGCGCTCAGAGAAAATAGTGCGTAAGCAGTCCCGTCTCACTGGCTTCTGGGAGTGCTCCGAGCTCACCCAGCCTGTGACCAAGCGTCTCTGTCTCTGGCAGAGTCCCACCTGGAGTCTCCGGACCCCGTAGATCCCTGAGCTCTCCCGGGTCGGAGTCTCCCCGGATCTTGTGGGGACCCCTCGCACAGAGCACCGGCCAGTGCCACAGAGCACCGGTCCTTGTCACAGACCACTAGGAAATCTCGGCTCTGTCTCCGCAGCCGACTTCCCCGCTCTAATACCTGTGAGCTCTGCGACACTCAGACACCCCCGATCCTTCTGTGACCCCGTGGGACCTGAGTCCACGTTGTCCCCGTGAGGTCTTCACCCCAGTTTAGCCTCTGGAGTGATGTCCCTCCGTGGAGCCGACTTTTAAAAGTTCTGATTTTGTGCTCCGCCGCTTGCCGGGAGCCGGCCCCTCCCCCTGGGGTCTATCTTCCCGTCGCGTTGGATTCACTTCTCCGCTGGTCCTACCTTTCAGAAAGTGGTCGATTTTCTGTTCCTAGAATTGTTGTTTTTCTTCTCTTCGATCTCCTGTTGGATTTGTAGGTGTTCGGAATGGTTTGATAGGCTATCTAGCTGATTTCCTGCTGGCTGATGCATCTCAGCCTCCTACTTCTCGGCCATCTTGACTCCTCCCCTAGAAGCCCCAAGTTTTATCAGGGCACATCATTGCTCATGTTAAAGGTCACCTTTTCTTTATTTTATTTTTTAAAATATTTTATTTATTTATTTAACAGAGAAAGAGAGAGAGAGAGCACAAGCAGGGGGAGCAGCACAGGGAGAAGGAGAAGCAAGCTCTCTCCTGAGCAGGGAGCCGGATGTGGGGCTCAATCTCAGGATCCTAGGATCAAGACCTGAGCTGAAGGCAAACAGATGCTTAACCCACTGAACCACCCAGGTGTCCCTTTTCTTTAAAAAAAAAGGGGGGGGCTATCTTTTCTTGCTTTCCTTTCAATGAGATATGACCTTGTGACTAAGTGCTGGCCAATAAGATGGGAGTAGAAGTGACATGTGCAATCTTTAGGTTTTTTTCTTAAAAGGAGAGTGTGCCCTCTTACTAACTAGAATATGGACATAGTTGTGAGTTGTTCTGGACTACGTGAATGGCAGCAAAGAACAAGATAAAAAGACCTTGGACCTCTGACAACTTTTCAGAGCAAAGATGCCCATGAGCTCAGTCTGTAATATAAAATAAAAATAACTTTTATTGTATTTAACCCATGGTTATTGGATCTCTATCACAGCAGTCAAACTTAGAGCCTAACTTGTACAGTCCTTCACAAAGTGAACTGTCTACCAAACACATTTTTCCATCTTTGTTTTATAAGTTTTTCCATAACTATTGGTGGTTCTCAAATGTGGTTATATATTATAATCACCTGGGACATTTAAAAGAATCTTGATGCCCAGGGCTTACTTCAGATAAACGACATCATAATTTTTGGGAAAGACTCAAATGTCAGTATTTTTCGAGGTTCCCAAAGTGATTGTAATGTACAATCAAGGTTTAAATAGTTTAGATGATCTGTTGGTATCTTGAAAAGGAAACTGGTATCTTTGAAGTTGAAAGAAGGAAAGAAGGTAGCAGAAAGGAGATAGAGAAGAATTATGACTCCTCATGTCTTTTGCTTAAAAACTTGATAGAACTATCCATTTTTTTTGCTTGAAGTCTTATAAATACTCAGTTTACCACAGTAGCCATATTTGAATATAAGTAGTAAATACATTCTAAAGCAGTGTTTTGATGAATCTCTTACTTACTAATCTTGATTTTTTTCCCATGACTCTGACTTCTTTCACAAGTCATATAGAATTGAACCACAAATTAACATCTTGTACGAAACTACAGAGAAAAAACAGGGGTCACTGGGGAGGACCAATCATGAAATACTCCTGTCTAAAAAAAGTAAAGTTTACCCCAAGGAATGACTTAGGTACTGGTACTTGGAAGAATTTTTCATTTGATGTTTAAAATACACAGACCACTCACTATATTAGACACCTGAAACTATATAAATATAATACTGCATGTTAACTATACTGGAATTAAAATAAAAAATTTAATAAAATTAAAAATAAATTTAAAAAATATACAGATCACCACTTAGTAAGACAACAGTCCTCTCTGATCTGTAATCAGAGAGAGGTAGGGGGAGAGAAAGACTGAAAGAGAAAAAAGAGAAGAGGGATGGTGAGAGGAAAGATATTGGGAAAGATGGGGTGGAAGGGAGAGAGAGAGATATAATGGTAGAGACATAGACAGTTATAGCTCTTGAGGGGCCATTAAGGTTCAATTCCCTTGCCACACACCTCTCCCTCCATTCACTCAGCTCCTGTAAATGACTCTTCTGATTTACAGGGCAGGGGAGGGGTTATTAATTTCCTGTGTATTATTCCATTACTTACTAATATCTGAAACCAGACTGAGAGCTGGTGTAAGCTAAAAGGGAAGAGAGGGTGGGGAATACATTGTAATTGTTTGAATTATTCTTTTGGTTATATATATATATATATTGCCAATGGGGCTCATTTCTTCTGATATCTGGTATGACAAAAATACTATTGTAATTTACTTAAACTGTGAAAGAGGAAAGAGCAAGATTTCTTATTTTAAGTGCCAAAGAAATAAGTCCTAGTGCTTGATCACTTTTTAAAATTTAGTAGGGATCCAAAGTCTGAACTAATACACATTGTCATCACCTTTCTAGGCTTTCCTTGGCTAATGTTCCTTTTGAAACTAACGTTTCTTCTAAGAGGATTTTTTAAAAAGATTTTATTTATTTATTTGACAGATCACAAGTAGGCAGAGAGGCAGGCGGGGGGGTGGGGGGAGCAGGCTCCCAGCTGAGCAGAGAGCTCCATGTGGGGCTGGATCCCAGGACCCTGACATCATGACCTGAGCCAAAGGCAGAGGCTTAACCCATTGAGCCCCTCCAGATGCCCCTATAAAAGGATATTCAGTGGGATCATGAAATAGTGTGTCTCTGGCTAGATCTAGTGGGGGTTGAAAAGATGGCACTTATAAAAAAGCAATTTGTTACAACTTAGGCCTAGCTTTAATGAAACAGAGAATGATGTAAAGTCAGCTATCAGTAAGATACAACATGGAAAGAGGGCAGATTGCAATAGCTCTCATTTGAGTTAGCAAGCAGGAATTGGTTCTTAAGAGTTTCTGTTTATATCATCAAAGCCCAGCCTCAGTTAAGAAACTAATTTTTAAGTGGCTTAAGAGAAAAGGCAGATAACTTGACAAGAGATTTATACCTTGTGATTAATCACAGAATTCATACTTGGATGGATACGAACTTGTTGGCTAAAACATCAAAATAATCATTTCAGAGGATCAGTACTTCACAAGAGAGAGAGCAACCACTGAGTCATAGACTGGATGTGCTTCAGAGGGGATAGAGGCAATTGGCTTTTAATTTGACATTTTTTGCTATAATATATAATATTGTATTTGCTGACCTTCTGGCTTTTCCTTACCAGAACCTTACAATTCAGTCTACGGTTTTCAGAATCTCTCTTCTTTTTTTTTTTTTTTAATATTTTATTTTATTTATTTGACAGAGAGAGAGGGAGAGAGAGCAAGCACGCACAGGCAGAAGCAGAGGGAGAAGCAGGCTCCCTGCCGAGCAAGGAGCCTGATGTGGGACTCGATCCCAGGACGCTGGGATCATGACCTGAGCCAAAGGCAGCCACTTAACCAACTGAGCCACCCAGGCGTCCCCAGAATCTCTCTTCTAAAAGACAAGGATGATACTTCCTTTGTACATGGTCTAGCTCATCAACTAGCTGTATACATACATTCAGATATCTCAGAGGGACACCGTCAGGGAGCTTTCCAACAATCGTTTCCCATCCTCCTTTATTCTAATGTATAAAATGCTGATTTTGTTTGGCCACGGTGTGCCTAGTCCCAGGAAATGAAACATGAAAGGTCTAAGACTCTCATGGTACAACGACGACCTCTTTTGCTGGATATTCATGTTCTCAGCAGCCGGTGGTGGTCATATGACCCAGTTCTGGCCAATCAGATGTCAGAGGGGAATGTCCATGGGCATTCTGGGTAATATTTTGGTTTCTCACAAAGGGATGGGTATGTAAAGAGATTTTCTTGGCAAGTTCCTATTCTTCCTGTCTAAAATAGGGATGTAAGGGCCTGACGTTTAGAGTTGAAATACACATGTTATGACTGGCTGCTCATGAGGCGGCAGCCTGACAGAAGATGAAGATAATGCCAAAGATGCTGAACCAAGCCCTGAGATTGTTTGGCTGTTGTTATTGCTGTTGTTTTTTTCCGAACTCTAATATTGTTGAGTCACTGAATAAACTCTAGGATTGCCAACAACTAGACTCTTGTGACATAGAAATAAACAGTAAATATCCTTGACTTAAATCCACGTTTACTGGGTCTTCCGATATTTGTAACCAAAAATATCCCAACCAATACAATTCCTTTCCTTTTAGATGGTAACTTTCTATTATTTTGTCATATGATTATGGATATGATTCTCATTTAGTTTGCCCTTTTGGTTTATCAATCCAGTTTTATATAAATTTTATATAATTGGTAACCCCCTATTTTCTTCCATGAAATCCAATAATCATTACTTAAAAATATTAGCTAGCTATATGGTAATATCCACCATTAACAATCACAGAATTGCAATCATTTTCCACTTGACAAGTATTCCACCATCAACCCAAATATTATCACGTCTCATGATGTACTATTAGTTTGTTATATTGAACATCATGGAACTTAATAGATAAATACCTGCCATACCTATATAAATTGCTAGTCTAATGTAAGTTTTGGTAGAACTGGCTTAAAACAAGTATTGCAAAGCCCCTAGACGGTACAAGGTGATACACATCTTCCTCAGCTGACAATGGGACTACATCCCAATAAACCTATTATAAGTTGAAAACACTGTAAGTCAAGATGTAGTTAATAAACCTACTGAACATCATAGCTTAGATTAGCCTACCTTAAACATGCTCAGAACACTTACATTAGCCTACAGTTGGGCAAACTGTAGCTAACACAAAGCTCATTTTATTATAAAGTGTTGAATAGCTCATGTAATTTATTGAATACTATATTGAAAGTGAAAACCAGAATGACTATATGGATACAGATGGTTTTAAGTATATTGGTTGTTTACTCTCCTGATTGCGGCTGACTGGGAGCTGTGACTCTTTGTCACTGCCCAGCATCATGAGAGAGAAAGTATTGTATCACATATTGCTAGTCCAGGAAAAGATTAAAATTCAAAATTCAAAGTATGGTTTCTACTGAATGAATATCACCATTTTAGAGTTGAAAAATCGTAAGTTGAATCATTGTAAGTTGGGGACCATCTGTATTTAGGGGCATTCCTTCTCCTGGGACTTATATAGTAATTTTTCTTGCTGTCTATTATTATTTACATCATATTAGAATTAATATGCAAGCCCACCTAGGGCAAAGACTCTCCATTAGTTGTTTTTATCTAGCACAGTGCCTGTCACATAATAATAATTCCATAATACTAAATCAACAGGAAGTTGCTGATCTTATCATTCATGAACAGAGAAATACTTTCATCTCTTCTTTCATAAGCATATTAGTCTATTATCTTAAAAACTTGCTCTGGAGGGGCACCTGGGTGGTTCAGTCAGTTAAGTGTCCAATTCTCAATTTCAGCTGAGGTCATGATCTCACAGTTATGAAATCAAGCCTTGCATTGGACTCCACTCTGGGCATGGAGCCTGCTTAAGATTCTCTCTCTCTCTCCCTATGCCCTTCCCCACCCCCACCCCACCCCTCGATAGCGATAGCGAGTGCACACGCTAAAAGTAAATAAACAAACACACCTCAAAATATTTTTTTGCTTTGGAAATCGAAAGCTCTCAGCAGTTTCAGGAAAGAAGCCATTATAAGTAGCAGTAAGGCGAAGTTTCTTCACACTTTGTCCTTCTTGAACTTGTGCAAATATCCAAAAAGGAGAGGAAAGCAATTAGTGGTTTTTTTTTTT